>JAULKM010157230.1:0-16718 GCA_032355605.1 Rubia tinctorum
TTTGTTGTTTTTACTTTCATAACTTAGGAAACCAACCAACCAAAAACCCCCTTGTTTACTTGCTTTTATATCTATGTATGTATATATATATATATATATCTAGGCTTATACTCACTCTTGTATGCAAACCCTTAGGAATATCCCTCTTCTCTGTGGACGACCCCGACTTGCCAAACTATCTACTTAGTTGTGATTAGTAAGCATTTAGGGCTTAAAAATAGTATCTTTGAGAGGTACGACGACGACCTCCCATATATGTTCTTATATTTTCCTGTAAAGATTGTACAACCTAAGTATTTGAAAGGTAATGATCATGAGATCATTTTTGTTCCAGATTTGATTACTGAACCAATTCTTGGCTTAGCATGTTTTGATATGTAATATGAGAAATTTTCAAAGTTTTATTTTTTGTCCTGAGGTTTTTTCATAAATGTTTAAGGATTCCATTAACATTTTAATTTCAGATTTTGAGTATTTCATGAAGATTGCGGTATCATCTGCAAAGGAGAGATGAGTTACTGGTTTCATTGTTCTTGGAAGCGTATAATAGCCAATATTGGCATATTGGAATAAGAAGTTAATGTTTCTAGAGAAAGCCTCTGTCATTAAGATAAAAAGCATGGGAGATAAAGGGTCACCTTGCTTTAAACCTTTAGAATTTTGGAAAAATCCAAATATTTCTCCATTGATTAAGATTGAAAAGAATGTTGTTTTTTGGTTTCCCGGTATTAATTGGTTAAAATTGTCAGAGAAGCCTATTTTTGTTAGAAGTTTAGATAGAAATCCCCAGGAAACCTATCAAATGCCTTCATCATGTTTAATTTAATGATCATATTGATTCTAGGGTGTTTTGAATGAATATAATTAGACATATTAGTAAGACATTATTAGCTAGTTCTCTTTCAGCTGTAAAGGTTATTTGTTTTGGGGAAATTAAGTCTTGAAGAATTGGCTCTAGTCTGTGTGTATAAGCTTAGTGAAAATTTTGTTTATAAAATTACATAAGCTAATTGGTCTAAAGTATTTAAATGAACAAACTTCTTTTTTTGGGATCAGAGTGATTAGTGTGGCTAAGATAACTTTTGGGACAGAGGTTAATCTGAGAAAATCATTCACTACTTCTAGTAAGTCATGTTTAGTTATTTACCAACAGGTTTTGTAGAAGGTTCCTAAGAAACCATCTGGACCAGGAGCAGATTCACTGTCCATATCTTTAAGTATTAGGGAGATTTCTTCAAAGTTTGTGTCTTTTAATCATTCTTGGTTTATGTTTTTTGTTATGAGAGTAGGTATATTCTCCCACAAAAGTGCAGTATTAATGCCTGAGCAATCCTGATTGTCATCTGAGAGAAGTTCAAAATAGAAATTCACAACTTCAGTACCTATTAAATTTTGTTCATGTAACCAGTCACCATTAGCATTTTTAATTGATGAAATGGTTTGTTTATTGTGTTTAGCTTTATGAAGTTGGAAAATTTTAGTATTAAAGTCACCCTCTTTTAGCCATTTAACCTTTGATTTTTGTTTTGAGAATATTTCTTGATTTTTCAAGGCTAATGTTAGCTCGACTTTGGCTTTATTATATTAAGTATTCAGTATCATATTTTTGTTGAATATTTTCTTTTGAAATTAAGAATACCTCTTCAGATAATTTTATTTTGCCAAAAATGTTACCAAAAGCATTTTATTTTACAACTTTAGAGAAATTATTGTATTTTTTTAGTTTGAAAGAAAACTTCTTCATGTCAGAAAGATTGGTGTTAAGATTCTAGGAGTTTTCCACTAGATTTAAAAATTATGGATGAGAAATCTAGCAGTTTTGAAATCTAAAAGGTTTTGGTTTAGTTGTGATCTGTTTGTCTGAGAGGTTTGAAATAATTGGTTAATGGTCAGATTGTTCTCTTGCCAAAGTTTGAGCAAAATTGAGGGTGATTCTGAATCCCATAACTGATTTGTTAAAGCCCTGTCTAATCTCCCAAACTCTACCCTTAGGCCTCGTACCAGTCAATGTGAATCGGTTGCCTGAGGTATTGACTATAGACAAACTTGCCTCAGATATAAAGTTTTTGAAGTTTTTGACTCCAATCAGATTTGGAGTGATGGACCAATGTATTCTTCTTGTTTTTCAATGATGTTAAATCTCCAATTAAGCATAAATGTTTGTTTTTAAAGTCTAGAATTGAGTTCCATAAATGAAACCTATTAAACATCCTTGGTTAAGAGATGAATGATTGATTTTAGATAAGCTGAATTGATCTCACTTTTAACTATGTTTATGTTTACAGATTCATCCCAAAAAACCCAAATTTTATTTAGAGGGTTGTTGTAACAATTTTTAAAACCAATCTTTTTAGCAATTTATTGAATCAATTCATTCCTGTAGCATTGTTTCCATTATTGCCATGATAGCATTTTAAAATCTCTTTTTAATATCTTTGATTCTGATTTGTGTTGGATTATTTCCAATTCCCCTAGCATTCCATGATAATATGTTAAGATTAATCATTAAATTAATTTGTTAGAGTTCAATGTGGAACTTGTAGAAATGATCTTTAGTGTTGAGGTATAATCCTTTTTATTGTATCTTCTAGGTTTAGTGTTAGTCTCAGATTGATCCTAAGAAACACTTAATGAATCCGCTTTTGTGATAGAGTCTGAAAATGACATGTTCAGGGTTTTGGTGTTATTTAGAATGGAATTGAACCCATTTTAGAATCTTTTAAGTTATCTTTGATTTATGAGAAATTGGAAGATTTTTCAGGTTCTGAGATATTATTAATACTATTAATTTGTTCATTGTTTATCCATTCAAGTATGTTACTTTTGGATTTGCTTAAGGTTAGTAATGGGGAGTCCCCTGCATTAATCTCAATAAAATCTTTTAATTTATTTTCCTTTTGACCAGTGGCTTTAGGAATTGAGTGACCAGGTCCAGGGTTTATCATATTGGAGTCATTATCAGTTGATGTTTCTATGGATTCAATTTGATTTAGAATTTCAAATTTGTTTATATTATTCTTAGGAGTTTTCTCAGAGTTCAGTTTGTCATTGTTTGTTTCTTCAGAAGAGGCATTAACAGTGACTTCAGAAACATCTGTGTCAAGGATGGTAAAAACATTTTGATTAGACACATTAAGAGTCATAGCAGGAGGAGAGATCAGAACAGTAGGGATAGAGAGAGGGACCTGTGATCCCTGAATATGAATCAACTCTTTAGAACTTGTTATTATGGCCTGCTCCTCTACCTCCTTGTGGGATTCCAAGGTAATCTTTCCAGCATCTGGTATATTGTCCCGGGGAGTTACAACTTGATCTGGCTCATTAATTGTGACCTGCTTTGAAATGTTGGTTTTGTTTTTGAGAATAGGAATATAGATTTTTTTTCTTCTTTTGCTAAAACACCAGATGAGAAGATTCCAACCACATTAACTTTTACCATTTCCTATTCACCTTTGCGGTTGGACTTTTTACCTGATATTGGATTGTCTTTTGGTCTCCATGATGTGAATTTGGTATTGTTTTGATCATACCTGCACAGAGAAACTAAGTGCCCTAGTTTAAGGTTGTTAGTGCAATACTGAGGGAGACCTTCATAATCTATATACTGCCAGAAACCCACATCTCTGAAACTTAACCATATTCTTTCAAGAAGGGGTTTTTTTTACATCAATTTCTACACAAAAACGGGCAACATACTGTCTAGTCCTATTCAGGGTTGCCTTATCTAACCTAACCGATGTTCCAATCAGGTTGCCTACTGACATCATTGAAAAATAATCGAAGAATTGGTGAGGTGACCCATATAAAGCAACCCAAACTGGGGGAAATGGGGAATCATCATTACCATTAAATTAGGAACCCATTTTTTCATTCTAATTGAGTATGGGCCAAATTTCCAAATTTTATGCAACCAAAAATACATGGTAATCACCAGGAAGAAAAATGAATAAGAACATGTTTGTTATCAAGAAGATTAATCTCAGTGTGACCTTTAAAGTGGGCTGTTTGAAAATCCTTGCGAAGCTTAGGGACGGTTGCACAAGAATTTCCTGACTAGCGTCCACTTCAATGGTTCTTCTATCTTATCACATTCGTTATCACTGAAATACAATCTCGGCTCCCCTAGATGATCAATTCGAACCTTTAGAATGAAGGGGCTCCAAGGGATGGTTTTTCAGGTGGATTGGATAAAGTTTTTCAACGTTCATTATTTAGTGCTTGTACTCAGAACATATTGGGGGGGTCAGTTCAGATTTAGGCTCTGCCATAACGGCGTCGCCATCCGATGAACGATGGAGGAGGGCAGAAAGTAGGGTTTAGCATCACCGTGGCCTCAAAGCAGAAAGAAATGTAGTTGATGTAGAGAGGATAAATTTTTCTCTCTCTTGTATGCGCAAATATACACAATAGTAGTGTGATTAGAAATATGAAGAAAGGACAGGGCCGGCAGCGGAAAAATATGGTCCTTTCACCGAACGAATGGAGGAGTACAAAAATGGACAAGATCGAAAGTAATTTAAAAAAATAAGGGGGTGTTGAGAAAGAAGAGAAATAGAGCATTACAAGCGGAGGTGATCAGATCTATGATGAGGTAACTAAAACCGATACTGATGCAAAAAGTAAGCCTGATAAACTATGGGTAGATGTTATTGGTGGCAATCGAGTTCGAGGGAATGGGATGAAAATTATTTTGTTGCTCTAATAATAGTCAATGGTGAAATAGAAATTAAAATTGAAATGGAGGATATTGAGGATGAGATGAAGTACTAGGATTCTTCCCTAATCTTGTATGTGATAGGGGGTGAACTAATATGAATGCATTGAAAATATATTTGAGTAGATTCTCGTCATTTGTTGCACTTCCTGAGATGTTGTATAATGATGAGGGGTATTTCATAATTCAATTCTATTAAGGATAAGGATGTGGTATTGAAAAGAGGTCCTTATACTATTTTAATGTGACTATATTTCTGCATATATGGAAGAAGAACTTTTCCTTGAGGGATGAAATGGTGAAAACCTTACCAATCTGGGTAAAATTACCTAAGCTTCCACTGAATTTGTGGGGGTTTAAAAGTTTAGATAACATTGGAAGAGTAGTACGGAAACATTTGTTTACTAATGAATGTACTACTAATAAGATCATAGTTTCATATGTCAGGATTCTTGTTAAGGTGGATATAACACAACCTATCCCTAATGTAGTAAAAATAAAATATGTGGATGGAAAAAAATACAACGGGGAATTGAATTGAAATGGAAGCTGATATACACCTTTATGCATGCGTTAACCAATGCATTTGACACATTTATTATCATGTTTGGTTTGGTTGATTGCTAATTTTAGTTAGGTTTACACGACAAGGGGTTTAGATGACCATTATTGGTTTTCTTATCTACATCCCAAGTTTTTTTAGAATTGATTGAATCTAATGGACACTTTGTATTCAAGATCACCTAGATTTTCCTTTGTGAGCTTACAAGTAGCTTTCTCATGAGTATTTTGACACCATTTTGTAGAAGGCCATCCGTGATGGCGGTAGAAGATATTTGAAGACCATTCGCAAGAATGGTAGAAGATATTGAATGTCATTCATGATAACGGTAGCAAATAGAAGACCACAGACCTAAAATGTGTGGTAATAGATGGAATTGATCCAGAAAAGGTGGAATTGAAGTTCAAAAAGGTCAAGAACGGAAGATGACATCAACCGGCTGAATCAGCCGATCGGTCGACCGGCCGGTATGAGGTACCGACACAAGCCAACCCAGCCTAGCACAGACCGTGCCAGCTAACACGGGCTGTGCCATAGCCCATTAGCATGGACTGTGTCTATCTGTGCTTCCCATGTCCCCAAGTTCACTCCAACGGCTAAGTATGGATGTAGACCATGCCGTTTCACACGGTTTGTTTTGTTTCAAGTTTCAAATATGAAGATTAGACCAAGGGGTGTGAAAAAATGCCACGACCCGCACCGTTCAACAAAGCAAAAAGTCATTCTAGCCGAAGTGCAGTGCCAAGCGACACGGGGTGCACAATCAGAAGTTCAAAACAAGGCATCAGCCATGGGCCCATGCCTGACAAGGTGGCCCGCAACGGCACGACCCTAAACTCCCCATGTCAGGCCGTGTAGCCTGCGCCAACACGAGACCACACGGGGTCATGCTATGCAGTGTGTCCCGTACCGGCACGACCATACATGGCCTGTGTTGTTTTCCACTAGCCGCATTAATTTTGGCTTTAGCCCTTATGTGGCATTTTTCGGGGCCTAATTCCCTACTACTATATACTCTCTCTGTCCCACTTTAAATTTACGAATTATTTTTTGCACAAAATTTAAGCCAAGTTTATGTGCCATCTTTTTAATAGGTGATGACAGTGGGTCCACATAAATTAAATGAATGAAAGAGTTATGACCATATATTTATGGCTGAATGTAGAAAGTTTTAAAATGAGAAGTTATTAGTGGGACAGATCAAAAAGAAAAGTAAGAAGTTATTAGTGGGACGGATGGAGTATATGTACCTATGTCTACTAGAGTTTAAGTTTATGCTCATTTTTAGACTTCAAGAGTAGGGTAGAGAGAGAAATGAGATCTTCCTTCTATCTTGAATCTTTTCTCTTCTTCTCTTTATTTTTCTTTTTTCCAAAGGCATTGAATCCAGTAAAATACTTGGGCTCAATGCTTAGGGTGTAGTTTATTTACTTGGGGGTTGTATTTGTATTCATGAATTAATGTTTGTTTTGTGTGATTCCTTATATCTACCTACTTATATGTGTTTGTGATTATTATGTTAGCTTGTTCTTCATGTTCTTATTAATTGCATGATTGTCACACTAAGAATGGCACACATCGTAGTATGCTTTCATGTTGGTGCAATTATTGATATCCTCCAGGGAGGGAAACCTATATGTGCTTAGGGTAACGATAGTCTGGAATCGTGCGGGTGTGTGCACTTGGGTTACCGAGTCAACGTTACAATCAACCATATACTAGTATTAGCCGGTAAATTGGCCCGAAGGGTTACAGATAAAGATAACTAGAGTAGCAAACTAAGGTTGGCGATTTGCAACCCTAGAGATAAAGATAAGGTGATTCACCCCCTTTTAACTTTTTAGGCCTAGGGAGAAGTATTCTTGGTGTAGTGCTCGGGGCGTAATAACATGGGGGAGATTTAGATCTGCACAATAGGTAGGGTCATTATTGATCTCCCCTAATTACGGAGGAAGTGCCGATGGAAGATTACATGTGCACCATACGTGATAGGTATGTTGAAGTGTTGACCATCGACCACACCACGTGTCATAAACACTAGAATAGGTTTGTAGTTCTTGTATGTGATGGAATCGAAGATCGAAACATCATTAACCATGTTAAGCAAATACTCCCCAGGTGCTAGTTTACATAGTTTATTCTTGTGTGATTTGCATGTTGGTAGTTGTTAGAACCTCCTCCCCCAAAGCCTGTTTTACCAATACTGATTATTCCTGAAGTCGGATTGACGACCCGATAGCGGCTGTGTTTATATGACTCTTAGGTCCGTAACATCTCTGTGGATAACTCCAGTCTTGCCACTATCTACCTTTTAGGAAGTATAATAGTTGGAACTGGAGCAACAATATAAAATCTTATCTTTGATCCCTTCCTCTTGGCATAGTAGATTTCATGTGAAAAGTTTATTTGTTAGCGATGTCGGGGGGGATCAAAAGCCACCGTATTGTTATATATGCCTGATTAGGGGGACACTATCGTAAGAGAGAAATGGGGAAAAGAAAATTAGTAAAGAAGTGGCAACCTAAAGTCACTGAACAGGTGGATCAATTTGTATGTAACCCCTTCGATACAAAGTGTCATCGTGTATCACACACCTTGGTGCTTTGAGGAAAATTTTCTTGCTTCGATAGCTTCTTCGAGAAGAGTCCTATCTTGGAGGTAGAAAACAATTAGGTCATCCATGATTCTCCTTCTTCGATCGACATCACGATGAGTTCTTCCAAGCTCCACTTATACCAAGGTTTCAAACAACACTTGTTTCTATGATAACCCTTCCAGATATGAAGTAGCTAGTTTTCTCAAGGCATATGAGTTAAGGTGTATGATTGAAAACATTTTAGCAAGGGCTTCACCACCTCTAAATAGTATCGCAGGATATGTTCTCTAGCTTCGTACTCTCCATGAACCTAGTGAACCACAATCAGGGAATCACTTAACACCTCCACATTATCCACCTTCATCTCTTTAGACAGTCGAAGTCCGGTAATCAAAGCCTCATACTTAGCTTCATTGTTTGTGGCTTTAAACTTGAAGTGCAGGGCATAAGGATAATATGTGTTATCGGGGCTAGACCCCTGTTCCACTTCCTCCAAAGTTCAAAGATCCATCCACGAACAACTTCCATATCCCCTTTGTTGCAGCTTCATTACCTGCTTCAATCTCCTATGTTGTCTCCACTGTGAAATCAGCGAGGGCCTGACCTTTGATCACCATTCTGGGCTGAAATAGTATCTCGTGTTCTCCTGATTATATTACCCATTTCATCATTCTCCCAGAAGCTTTAGGATTCAAAAGTATCTGTCTGATGGGGTAGTTGGTGAGCAGCACTATTGTGTGGCCTTGGAAGTAGTGTCATAGGCTTCGAGCTGCAAGGACCAACGCCAGAATTAGCATTTCGATGGTAGTGTACCACATCTCCGAACCCTACAAAGCTCTACTCACAAAGTATATAAGATGCTACTTATTCTCTTTTTCCTTTACTAGTACAACTTTAATGGCCAAAGAAGAGGCAGATATATAAAGGTACAATACCTCTCATTTGTCAGGCTTCATCAATGTAAGTAGAACCCCAATTTGCTTCTTTAGTGATGCAAACACCTTCTCACACTCCTCTGTCCACTCAAACTTCTTAGTTTTTCGTAGCACATCAAACAAAGGCAAGTGCTTCTCCAAACCTTTGGATGAGAAACAACTCAAGGCTGTCGGCCACCCCGTAAACCTCTGAACCTCCTTCAAAGTCCGTGGTCTTTTCATATTCATTAAATCTTCCACTTTCTCTAGTTTGACATCGATCCCCCTCTTTGATACCATGAACCCCAGAAATTTACCAGCCCTTACTCCAATCACACACTTCGCTTGACTCAACTTCAGGTTTGCCCTTCACAGTCCATCAAACATTACTTCCAAGTCTCAAAAGAACTGTTCATAAGTCATACTCTTCACCATCATGTCATCAACATATATCCCCAAACTCCTTATAATATGCTTCTTAAAGAGCTTATCAATCAATCGTTGGTAAGTGGCACCAGTATTCTTTAACCCGAATGGCATCTTCTTGTAACAGAAAGTACCTATATCTGTTCGGAACAAGGTTTTATCCTTATCCTCTTCTTTGTGAACATTAAAAAAAGGCCAAAACCTTATACTCCGCTATCACCTCCACCAGCTTATGGATTGATGATAAGGGGTTACAGTCTTTTGGACTGCACTTGTTCAAGTTTGTAAAGTCAAACACATACGCCATGCACCATCCTTATTTGGAGCCATGACTGGGTTAGCGAGCCACTCTGGATAGAACATTCTTTTGATAACCTTGGATTTAAGAATTTCCTCCACCTCCACCTTTGTCGCTCTAGCTCTCCCAGGGGCAGACATTTTTCTTTTCTACTTAACAGGCTTTATCGAAGAGTCGATGTTCAACGTGTGAACAACTAACTACGCTGGTACTCCAGTAAAGTTCGATGTATCCCAGGAAAACACATCCCAACATTTTTTGAGTAAAACCTTCAACTCCCTCCTTGTTGTCTCCGGTATCATTCCCCAAAATTTCAAATTGGAAGCTGCTCAGTGTCAGCCGGTCCAACTTCTCTATGTATCGATGTTACATCATTCACTTCCCTTGTCACCTTCGTTACTGCCAAGTTATAATTCCTTGCCACTACTTGGTCCCCTTGAATGGGAAACACTCGATTATTCGTTGGAAACTTTATCATCAAGTGGTAAGGCGACCACATCGCCCGAGCTTGTCACATCCAGGGTCTTCCCAAGATCACATTGTAAGGGGAATAAGCACCGAAAATTGAAAAGGTAGAGTATATCTGCACCCCCTTGTCTCCATCTGCACCCCTGACCGGCAAAGGGATTTGTCCTAAAGGGTATATCATTTTTCCAGTGAATCCTGACAAAGGTGAGGCTGATTTCCTCGAATTACCACGACCAATATCCAGTTGATCAAAGAAAATTGAAAACATGATATCAACTCCACTTCTATCATCATCAAACACCCTTTAAATTAGCAAAGTTCCGATCATCGCAAAAATCACCATGGGGTCTGCGTGGGGAGTTTGGTTAGGAGCTGCATCCGCTTATGAGAATATAATTTTTTGTTAGGATAGAATCTCTTTTGGAATTGCTCTACTTCTGGAACACGTCTTGAGTCATTCTTCATTAGTGTATTAGAAGATCTTTCCCCGACGATCCCATTGATGATGTTGATCACCCTAAGAATAGTAAAATTTCCTTCGTTACTGTTATAGTTTTCTGCGGGCTAATTTCATTGTGGCTTCTCTCGGTGTTCCTGTCTCTGACCTTGAGAATCACGATCAACCTTTTTTGCAGCATTAAAATTTCTATTAGGAGGTTGCCAGTTTCCACGTTCATTTCTCTACCTCGAGGGATCGTCTCGAAACGGTTGATGGAAGGGCTCCTTGAGAAAGCCCTCCCTTCTGCACAGTTCGATCTCCATTTTAAGGTGTTCACGTTCGTTCGTATGATGGTTATAGTCTCTGTGGTGATCACAAACACCGTTAGTGGATCTTCTTGTAACAATGGCTCAATTCGTCTCCTACATTGGTGGGGTTGCTTAGAAAACCCCTCCATGAATACCTCAAATTTCCGCTAAGAATCTTCGCATGGGCGTGTACATTTTAAATCTCAATCTCTCCTTTGGCTTCTTCTATAGAGAATCGTTGGACTCACATGTTTGGCCATCATCCTTACTCTCTTCTTTTGAGTCGCCTCCTCGACCTTCGAATGCTACTCCACTACTTCTTGAAGCTGCTGGAGCGTCTTAGGGTCTTTGCCGTTAACTTATTATACAGCTCCAAGTCCTTTATTCCTATCAAATACCCCCTGGATCATCTAATTCGCCTTTCCTTTGACTATCCCTAGACTCTCATCAATATCTGTGAAAAAATGCTGCAGTAAACTCCCTTTGTCTATGTGTTTTATACAACTTTGTCAGTGTCTTTGTGAATTTCTCCTTTAGGAAATACTGACTCATAATTGCTCTAACTGAAGTCTTGATAAGATTGCAATGAGCTCCTGGAAAGCTTGTTAAACCAACCTGAGCATTCCCTCGAAGATAGTTGCCTACAAGCTCACAAGTCAAACTTTTATCAAAGTCCCAAGAGTTCATCAAACTAAGAAAAGTTTGGATAAATTCACGGGTATCCGTATCTCTGCATAAATTGGAAGTTCCTCCGGCTTCTTTGCATCGACTGGATAACGAACCGTTATTATCACCCGGCCAAAGGGGGACCCTGTCGTCTGTCCTGTTGGCCCTATCAACCTGTTCAACTCCCTTCTTAGGGTATCTCCAGTCTCCCTAATTGGAATATCTCTACTTTGATTCGGCCTTCGATGAAGGCCC
This sequence comes from Rubia tinctorum, assembly GCA_032355605.1. NCBI lineage: Eukaryota > Viridiplantae > Streptophyta > Magnoliopsida > Gentianales > Rubiaceae > Rubia > Rubia tinctorum. The sequence continues at coordinate 11,647 of JAULKM010157230.1, forward strand.
TTGTAGGGGAAATCATGCATGAGTTATGAGACCACGTGCCCTAGGTAAGAACTGATTCCCATACTACCCAAATAGTTGAGGGGTATAGATCCATGTCCATAGTAATCATAGACCCCATGACCAGATATTGCGGGATTCGGCTGACCTTGAATCCCTAACGATGACACCCCTCATTGACCCTGTTTGATTCCATGAAAAGGGAAGGCATGTATCAAAACAGACATTGGGCAGCTCACTTCCATATAATCAGGGAGCAAAGGCCCCGACCTTGGTTGTGCAGTCTCCCTCCCATATCCCAAATACGGAATGCCTAACATTTGGCTCGCAAGAGGTAAAGCTCTTGCTTGCATCTCCAAAGTATTGAGGGTACCATGGCCATCGATAATCTGGGAATCACCGATGGGGGAACAATCAGGTATCATGCTGCCATCAACAATTGCTTCATCTGATCAAAATTCGGTTGTGATCCTACAATAGCTCCATCTTCCATGGTTCGATTCTCTCAAATCCTTCGTTTATAGGCCTCGATATTCAAATCCACAGAACACTCGGTGAGATGGCCATCGATACCTCACGGTCCAAACAATGGCATTGCAGTGTCGATTCCCAAACCTGGTTTTATAGTGACCTCCATATCTCTTGACAACTCGGTATCCCCAACTTGTGATCCTTCAACAATAGGAATCACCAAGCTGGGATCCGTCGATGCTTCAGCCAGATTCATCCCTACACTCCGTACTACTGGGATAGCAGCCATCATCTATTTCCGCCTGTAAGGAGACCTAACTTCATCACCTGCACCATTTTCTTTGATCCTCAATAACTCGCTCCTTTGAGTAGAAGCTTTAGAAGCAGACAAACACCAAGAAATCTAGATCTGATTTAATCAATCTCGTTGGGCATGCCAATTAATGCATCTGGAAACCAGTCCAAAGCCTACTCTCGATCTCTCGATCCATATATGCCACTTGCAAGGAAGAATAAGCCCAGGAGTGTTCCAGGGGGAAATTCTCCGACGCCAAAGTCAGTCTTGCCCTCCAAGCCAAGCCAATGAATAGTAAAAGTAGTGAAAAGTTTGAATCCATAAAATAGAAGACATAACTTTGTATTTATGCTATCCAAACCCTAATAGTGATTGTCTATGATCTAATCCATTCCCATATTTAGTAAAGAGGCCCAATGATGACTCATCATCATATGGGCCCCACTGGGCTATCTTGGGTTTTCTCTAAAGGGCTGGACTTGATAACCCACAAAGATACAATCGAATATATCGGCATAGGAAGGTGGTGAAATGCCTCCACGAGAAGAAGCCACTGTGGGTTACATTTATGAGTGGTGGTTATCGGCAGAATTGTGGTGGTAATTGTTTAGATTTGTCAGTTTTGTTTTCATTGGTATTGTTGGAAAATGATGGTTAAAAGGTTGAAATTCATCAACTTTTGGGCATCGTTTTGAGTGGGACCTGAACGGATTTAGGATTAGTGGATGTCATTTTTGGTTCTCCTCCATGAGTACTATAAAATTGATTATTTAAACTCTCAAAACGGATCAAGGGCGAATGAGACGTGGATGTTAAAAATGTCACACTTGAAAGAGAAAAATTGGGCAGAAATTGTCCCAAATTAATTTTACTCTGAACTGTCTAAAACGTGTATGGACCGTGTGAAAGTCTCTAGAAGGCCAAACTGCTTAATATATATGGAATTTCTTGTGTATAATTCTTAAGAGATAAGAGAGAAATATTTTCATATTTTGTGAGATATCTTGTCCTAAATGAATACGCAGTTTACCATGTTTAATACGCTGAAAAATATTGCGCAAATATTTCTTCCATTTCCAGCATATTTAATTAGAGTATTTTTAGAATGTCTCAGATTTGATGAGTTGGGGATTGGAGAATATTTTCTCTAATTACAAAAAATCAGAATATCACGTTTCCATTATTAGGGTCTCTTAGAGCAGTATAAATAAAGTCTCTGTGCCAGTCATGAAACTCGTACCATTTCTAAAGTCTCTCCATATTCAAAACTTGAGTCTTCCTTCTATCTTTCTCGAAGTTTCCGTCCATTGCTTTGTCAGTGATAGTTCTTCGGGCCTTGCTTGAATTTGAGGTAACTCTTATGTGATAATTTTTACCTTTGATGGTTTTATCTTAGGGAACGATGTCTACGATGAGACTCATCCGTTTCAAGGGAAACAAGTTTACTCTTGACTCCATCACTTTGTTTTGCTTGAAACATGATTTTTTTATTGTTATTATATTGAATGTGTGCTTTAATTATTCGTAATTTAATGTTTCTGATAGTATGGTTGGATGATTAATACAAGTTTATTATTCTTGCATATGTAAATTGCTCGTTCAATTTTTATTATTTAATTTCCACATGATAAAATTAACATGTGTCCAAAAGTGTTGAAAATGAAATTTGTTGAAATATATTGATTTGAAAATTGCAAGCTGAATTCTTGAATTTGCAAAAGAAATTTGTTTACCGTATTAACTACGGTCTGCTTGCCTTAATTCTGAAAAAAATTTGCATGCATGATACGGTTTTACATGGAAAATATACATTCCAAGTGTGCATGCCTTAATTTAGCAGTGTTCATTCGAAAAACTACAATAATTATGGAAGATTTCATGCTTTACTTTGTCAACATTGCATGCATTACATTCATATGAATTGGCATACGTCTGTGCAAAAATTCAATTCCGAAATCTGATGAAGTTAAATCTGGCCGTGAAGATTATACATGAAAACTGGGAAATTTAATTTGGAAATTTTCTTGGTTTTATTATTTCATTGTCATGTACGACAATTTTATTTCATTTTGCAAACGAAATTGATCCAATAAATAGTTTGTATGAACTTGCCTGAGCTTAAATACGATACGAGATGTGTACATATATTTAACGATGAAATTTTTTGTATGTACACACTGATGAACCCGAGTGTACATGGTTGTATATCTCTTATGCAAGAGAAACTTGGCATAAAGGTACAACAAGATTTGTTGCTTGGTGACATGAAAGAGTTAATCGAGTTAACTTTTGGTAAGAGAAGTAATCACAGTTTCGTAAACTGAGATATATGGTACGTATTTATGTTAAATTACATGGCATGATGTGCATATGGAAATATGTTAATTAATTCCGTGATATTTATACTTATGAGATTAAACGTTGATATGGTAAGTTATTATATTTGATTCTTTGCATGAAAGATTGGTACAAATTAGAAAAAAAAAACATACCATAAGTTTGGAATATTGAATCAAGCATTATTATTCCCTTTAATTATAAAATTACATGAAAGCAGTGAATAAGTTTGAAAATTATGAGGCATGTTTAATTTCCTAAACCCTTGAAATGTTAGAGCATTTTCTTAAATACTTGATCAAATGTACAAATACCTATTTCGCATGGTAAAATAATTTGGTTACGTGGGCTGCTTGTGTTGGTTTAAATTTTAAACCATGCATATTTTGTGTGAGAATGTGCTACTTGTGATTCATGAAGTTTATATGCTTGGTCTGAGAATCTCATGCGATAAAACTTAAACTTCATTTGCACATAAATATGAAATCTCTCGGTGAGATTGTAATATATTTGTGCATGAATGAAGTATGTGACATTGGGTTATTAATTTAATCCATGATGTATTGATTTAGGGGTCTGGTTTTGGTCCATACTTAGTATTTTTACTAGATATGCACAATGTTGAAGTGCTATTAATTTCTTGAGATTCACAAGAAATAATATACGAAAATTAGAAATACATCTTTATGAGATGTGTATTTTGTGATTTTTTTGATAGGGATCCTGATTTATCATAAATGGACTTATGAGTCCATAGATGGAATCGGTAAGGATCGAGGATAAACCAACAAAGGAAACAAGATTCCATGAAATGATGTGTGTGGAAAGCGATGATCAATAGAGAGATTGATCTACCAAATGAGGGCAAATCACTAGATTACTAGTAGATTTGAACAATTGGTAAGTATTTTTGTGTACTTGATGGTTGTTCTCTAGACGTGAGAATAAGTTCAAGGGTGATGGTACTTGATATTGAGGATTTGTGAAAGATAGAAGTATATCTAATGGGCCTAAATGGTTATTTGGAAATTTAGATATTAAAATCCGAATAGAGTAATATGAAAAGTTCGATGCACCGAAACGACCCATCATTTGACCAAACTAAAATGACTCTTGAATCAAAGCGTTAGATGAAGGCGTATAGACTAAGGGACATGAAAAATGACCATATCCTTTATGTCTTTAAATTGATGATTTTCTCATGAGGGAAAAATTGATATGATGATTGAGTCTCTTGGAGATATGTCGTATTCAATAAAATGACTCTAAACTTGTGAGTTGCCTTTTGTAAAGGTGAGGTGTCTCTTAAGAAGAGAACTCAAGAGTCATTGAAAGTCTGAAGTACTTATTAAAGTGTACATTAGACATTGCTTACAACAGAAAGTAAGATGATACATGAGTCCAGAAATGATCATTGGAAACAAGAAGTGTGTGAGACTCGTGGATATGGCTTAAGTTGAGTAGAGAAATGGTTATCTCTTACTCGATTTATAGAGTAATATAAGTCCATTGTGTTGGACAAGATTGGAAAAAAGAAGGAAGCCCATGCCCTTTGGTGTAGGATATCCTAGGATGACCGAAGCATGTGAATGCCTATTGGTGTAGCGTAAAGTCATATCAATAATGGTGTCTCAACAAAGATACTATACCATTAGATGACTACTCTCTATGAGAATTATCGATGTTGACTACGTGAGTTCAATATGATAAGGATTTTGATTCTTTGACAAAAGGATTGAATCGATTTCTTAACGAGGAAATTGAATCGAGAGTTAGTAAATCACCATCATCGACCACTAGCAGGTTGGGAAATCACAGCGGGAACTACCAACACGGCCCCATGATGACACTGAGTAGTCCCCATCAAGAAATTGCTCTAATATTCACAATTCTTGATGGGTGTGTGTTTTGAACTTTAGACCTCTCAGTTATAGAGAGTGTGATTTACTAATAAACCAGACTCATTACACAT
>JAULKM010157248.1:0-16713 GCA_032355605.1 Rubia tinctorum
ATAGGAGTCTAACAATATGTCACATGATGATATTAGAGTCTTGTTACTAATTGAAATTTATGGTCAAACATGGCCTGCGAAAGTTGACTGAAAAGTGTGCCATTTTCTCTGGGACGGAGGGAGTATATGATATGGTTGAATTCAGCGCAACAATTAGTTTCCAAATATCAAATTTTTATTTGCCGTTATTATACGTTGGTGAACATATTAACGGTCGAACATGTTTCTTGAATTGCGTAATAATGATTGTTGTGCAATTTAAGGTGGGGCGGAGGGAGTACCAATCTACGATTATATCATATAAAAAACATAAAATTAAGAATCAAAGATTACAATCGATATGTAAAGAATAATACGTACTTCCTCGAGGCCACCGGATCCTCTAGTACTTAACCAGACTCATCTATCTCACGACACAGTTTCAGCTCACGAAATTGAAGAAAAAATACATAATTTGCAGTAAAACTGATTTATAGGGCAGGTATGCATGTACGGATGTTTACCTTAACGTTGACCATGGCGATATTGGGGCGATGCCTGAGAGAGAGGAGCTGGGAGGAATCGACGTAGCTGATGCTCCCGACCATCTTTTGTTATCATCTTTGTCGATTCGATGCCCCGTTCACCTCCTCTCCACCGCCGCACACAATACACTTGGCTTCAGAACAAATCAACCGATTTCAAGATTACAGATTCAGATCAAAGATTACCAAAAGCCCTAACTAATCCAATCAGATTCACGATAATCCACAATCAAATAAAGCAAAATAAAGCATCTACACAGCACTCATATCAAAAAGGGAAGAGAGAGTACTGTACCAACCATGGAGAAGATCACAGAAATTCATAGAAACGAAGAAGGAAGGATTGAAAACAGAAGAAGGAACATTAAAAATCCGAAGAAGATGAGGAGAAGCAACGACGTCGTTTTAGTATATGAGGGGGATTTAAAATGACATAAATACCCTCGGTTGATACCAAAATGATACCAAAAGCAAACAATCATTATTATATGGTGTTTTACGATAACCATATTATACTAATTTCCAAAATAAAGGATTTCATTTAAAAAGAGATTCTAAGAATCCACCCTTTGATTTTCTTACTAACAAACCATGCACAGTATCTCTCATCTGGTGGGGTAACATTAACTAATATGATTCAATTTTCTTGATTTTTGTCTATAATAACATTTGGAAGTATAAAAAATTCAAAAAAAATTTTGAAAAAAAACAAAATATCATATATTCAAAAACGAAAAAATGAAATATTTAATAATTTTTTGCAAAAAAAACGAAATTAAATTTAAAAATAAAAATGTATTATTAAATTTGACATTAGTTTATTTTGGGTGAAGATTTTTATTTAGATTAAAAGTTAATGTTAAAATTAATGAGTGGAATTGAGAAAATTAAGTGGGGTTCATGAATAGTAGAGAGTGATTTCTACAACTGTGAAAGAAAAAATAGAGTGATTTCTTAGATGAAGTGGAAGACAGAAAATAAAAGTAATAATGTATTTAATTGCTAAGAGACTTTCTTACCATTTCCCATGGCTATTAAAAGAATGTGCGCGCGTGCAGTATTTGCGCATTTTGGATTATATGTCCACAAAACTGGGTTATTTATGTACAAAATGGAGCGCACAAGGATTAAAATGGAAACTAGAAGGAATCTTGCAACTAATTAGGAAATTAAGCTGAAACAAAATCTTGCAAGTTGCAACCAACAAAATAGTTATCTTGTTTACATGTTCAGTATTCAATATATATAAAGTCATCTTTTATTTTATGTTTACATGTTAGCAATCTATTTTTAAAAATGAACGTTATAAGTCAAAATATATCAATTTTGTTTATTTATAAATAATTTTGAATTATTATTATTTTTAATAATTAATTAAAATTTATAACTAAATCATGAATTCTAGATAGCAATTCATGATAAAAATTGTGTGGCTAATATAAATAATTTAAAGCTGTGAGTGATTGGACCATAATTTTTAAGCACTAGATCATTATTTTAAATACAATTATTATTAGTTGACAAATTGTATGATTGGTATGAATTTTATAATTTATAATTTTAAGTGATTAGTTCATGGTTTTCAGGCCATATTATTTTTATTATATTAAATTTATAATATTAATAATTATTATAAGTTGCATAGGAATTTTTAGTTATTAGTTAACGTGTTTTGGGTATTTATTCATTATCATTAAATATAACTTTAGCAATATATAAAAAAAATTGTATTTAATATGAATATTTTTATTTCATAGTTTAAGTGGTTAACTAGATTATAGTTTTTAGGCATTTTCGTTTTTAATAAATAAAAATTCTAGTAACAGAAAAAAAATATGGTTGATATGAATTTTTTAATACAATTTTAAGTTATTAGTTCACGTATTTTGTGCATTTGTTCATTATTATGAAATAATTTTTTTAGCAATAGATAAAAATTATGTGGATGACATTAACATATTTTATTTCATAGTTTTAAATTATTAGATCTCGCTTTTCAGACATTATTTTAATAACTAAAAATTTATTAATAGAAAAATTATTTGGTTTTATAGGAATTTTTAATTCATAGTTTTAAGTTATTAGTTCATGTGTTTTAGACATTTATTTATTATCATTTAATATAATTTTTAGTAATAGATAAAAATTTTGAGGTTAAGATGAATTTTTATATTTCAAAGTTTTAAGTGATTAGATCACGGTTTTTATGCATTATTATTTTTAAAAATAAAAAATAGTAATAGAAAAATTATGTTCATATGCTTTTTTCCATATTCTTAAGTTATTAGTTCACGTGGTTTGGGCGTTTGTTCATCATTACGACATATAACTCTTAGTAATAGATATAATTTATGTGGATGATCACACTTTTTGGGATTATTATTTTTTCTAAAAGAATTACTTAAAGAAAAAGTAATGTGGTTAACGTGAATATTTTAGTTCATAGTTTTAACATATTAATTCACGTGTTTTATGCATCTGTACATTATTATGAGTAAAACTTTTAGTATAGGAAAAACTAGATAATACCCATGCGAATGCATGGATTTATGAACGAAAATGAAAAATATATCATAATTTTTAATTTTGATAAGTAATAATTTTTTGTTATATCCATATGAAATTTACACACAATAGTATTTAAAATAAATTAATATATTTATTAATGTTGTAATATATTTAATTAAAAAATTGACTTGATCTTTTGTTGATATATAATATATAATAATTAATTATTTAATATTTATTAAAAAATAATACTATATATGTGTATTTTATATGGAAATAAATATTCTGTATATAAATTCTTTACATTATAAAAAATATATAGTGATAAGAATGTAAATATCTGTTAATAATAAATCAATAATTATTTAGTTAAAGTAAAATGATGTAACATACATAAATTAATGATAAGGACAACACAATTTTTTTTAAAATGTGATAGGTGCCATGGAACCCTCATAACATTTTTGCATGAATACATACTGTTCATTACTACTGCTATCTTAGAAATTTGGCATGAGAAAATGCTCATAACTCAGATAATAAAAGTACAAGAGGAGTGTTATATAAAAAAGTGAATTTTGAAAATTCAAATAGTGACTTCTAGTTGAATCATTTAAAGAAGGAGTTATAATTATATGGGTCATTATGAAAGTTAATGTAGCTGACTATGTGTCAAACTTTGAACATGCTACTTGTTAGAATTTTATGAAAGTTGATGTGGTTAAATATGAGAATGCCATTTAACCAAGAAATTGTTTTATATATATATATATATATATAGTATAGATACTTGTGGCTTGTATGGATTTTCTTATTTCATAGTTTTAAGTTATTACATCACACTTTTTAGGCATTATTATTTTTTTAAATAAAAAATTAGTAATAAGAAAAATTATGTAGTTGAATAGAGATTTTTAGTTCATATTTTTTTAGTTATTAGCTAGCGTGTTTTAGCCATTTGTTCAATATCATTAAATATAACTTTTAGTAATAGATAAAATTTGTGTGGCACATAAATTTTTTTAAATTCACAATTCAAGTGATTAGATCATGGGTTTCAGGTATTATTATGATTAAATAATAAAATTATTATTTAAAAAAATTTGTGGTTGATATGAATATTTCAGTTCATAGTTTAAATTATTAGTTGATGTGATTTAGGAATTTGTTCATTATTATGAAATAAAATTCTAGTAATAGATAAATATTGTTTGGATGATTTGATTTTCGTTAAAAAAATCATAGTTTTAAATGATTAGATCACGATGTTTGGATATTAGTTCATTATCATTAAACAAAATGTTTAGTGTTAATGGCAAAATTTGCTATCACCCTATTAAAGTTCTCCTCCGGTCCAATGAGTACCTAAGCCTACAAGACAGATAGACTAAGGTCAGGTAGGCAGGCGCATGATCGTGCCTGCTCTGACGCTCCGGTCAGTCATGTTTGCCAAGTATAGCGTATATGAGTGAGTAGTGAATAGTGAATTGATTATGAAATGTTACCTCGTTTGCATGTTTATTCTCCTTGTTATACGTGTTGAGTGGCTGCTGGGACAACACCCGTCCCATCTCGCTCGTTCACTATACATTCTGTCTGTTGGTTTCGCCCTGGGCCGAGTTGCCTTATTGGGTTGAGGATGTGTGGCATTGGGCTATTAAACCCATATATTATCAAGCCCCCCTTGCTCAAGATTCGATTGACTTGGTCAGTCCGAGGCGACAGGCTGATTTTCATTTTATCCTCGTCTTTTCATAATTCTCGATCTCCCAAGAAGTAGGCCACATCCTTGGGCTTTGCTTCCTAAATATTCTCTCTTTTGGGGGAAAAACTTGGCGGTTTTATGATTTTGAACCATCAAGGGTGTTATGATGTCATTTCATTAGTGTCCAGTTCGGAAATGACGCTATCTATCTGGATGTTTGCCATGTGTTTGCCTCTTGACGGTTTTTGAATGCGAGCCTCTTAAATTTCATATCTTTCCAAGGCGGTTATGATCACGTCTCTGTCACTCTGCCTCCTAAGGAATTTATTGGGTCAGTCTCATCCTTTTCTTTTCAAATTCTCCAGCTTCTTTGTCTTCTTTTTCCATCATTCTCTTTTGCTTCTGCCCCGTCGTTCTTTGCCCTTCTGCTCCTGCTTCCCCGACGACATTTTCCTCTTCTCTAGCTACCTTTTCCGCCTTTCCCTGTCTTTCATTTTCTTGCTTTATTTTCGAATTAGAATGGTTTCCACCGTCGTTCTTCCCCAAACAAGACTCGTGCTGTGATACCACTAACCCTGAGTATAGGTTAGCCTGTAGTGTGACTGTGTGATCGAGGATGCGTTTAATGTCGGGAAGTCACCTTTCACGATATATTGGTGATCACGTCTTGCTGTCTGGAATTTGTTAGACTGTGCTAGACTCACTCGACGACATGATCGTCATCTACCTTGAAACCCTAGAGCATTGTTGCCTTAGGTTCTCACTTTCTTCCTTCTTCCATGCCGTTCTGGCATTTTTTTGAGTGGGGTTAACATAACTCCCCCTAATTCCATTTGTGTTCTTATGGGCTTCTTGGTCTTGTGTCGGCTCCTGCGTTTCGAGCCCACTGTCACTTTATTTCGAGTTTTCTGCCATTCGCTAGAATGCCCCTGGACTGGACTTTTCTAAAGTTCTGGCATGATAGGGTTAAGCTTCTAACTGACCACCCTACTCGGGTTTAGTGGGAGCGGAGGTTCATCTTCGTGGATGAGGCGCTGGTCCTAGGCTTAGACGGGGCCCTGGAAACTTTCCCAGCTAGCCCAGAAAAGGGGCGGGAGTCTCACCCTAGTGCTACCGAGACAACTTCCATACAATTTCTCATCTCTCTTCTCGAGATAATGCAGGTAAGATGTGACCGTGACCTACAGGATTCCTCCCTACAGGCTGTTGGTATGCCTTATCTTCCTGATGGCATTGCTCCTGGTGATGGTCCCACTAATTTGAGTGGTATATGTTTTAACATTTTTTTGTTGTGCTAAAATTACCTTGCTCCTATTTGTTTTTCGTTGCTCTGAATCTTTTCTTTTCCTTTTGCTTTTTTTAGAGATGTCAGTGGAAAACTTAGGGACCTTTCAAGGCTCCCATGTCGTGCTGCCAGCGCTCATCCACAGCCCCAAAACGGAGGGTGTGGTTGATTAGAGAGAAAGCTATCTAGCGATCAGATACTGAGATTTCTGACAAGGATCCCTTGCAGAAGACACCCCGTTGCGGTCCCGTTAAGAAAGGGGGTGATGACACTGGCCGTGACTTTGTTGAGGTGATCCCTGAGGTGGTTCCTCAGGTGGTCCCTGAGACTCCAGCTTTTGAGCATATCGGTTACCCCCAGAATGTTGTCCTTGTCACCCAGACTCTTCAAGCAATTCCATTCTCGTCTTCCTTCACTTGTGGCTCTTCTTCTAGAGGCAGTTTCGTGTTAGCCCCTATGTGTAGCACTACGGCTCGAGCCAAGTTTGTCTTACCAGCCCTTCTTAATCCTCACTTTAACTCTTGGCTCCAGGAGCGTTCTTTGAACATGGTAGGAGCTAATTTCCTCTCTGATCGCTCTGCATCTGCCATCCTTGAGGTACACTCTTTACTATTTTGTTCTCCGTTTGCCTCCTGGTTGTTTGAGATGACGCTTCTTGATCGTTCTCTTGATTTTGGTTGTATTCAGTTTCTCTTCTCGGCTAGGACCATACAAATGGAACTTGAGGGTTTGTAGGTTGAGAACAGCGAGATCAAATACAGGATGGCTTCCTCAAAGAAGAAGGCGCATCGGGTTCCCGAGTTGGAGCGAGATCTTGAGCTGGAGAAGGGAGTCTTGGGCTCCTACAAACCTCCTAGGCCCAGGCTGAAGCTAAGAATACTGAACTGATCATTTTCTACAACTGGGATTTCACCCGCAGCTTCCTAAGCCTTTACTCATGTGTGGTGCAAAACATGAAGGCTTCTAAGCTGCTGAGCGAGGCCCTGATGAAGGCCATCCAGCTTTATTCCTAGACTGTGAATGAGGAGAAGGTACAGGTTGGCCTTGGTAATGCCTTTGTTCCCTTCAGTGAACATAGTTTTACTGAATACTTTGCCAATCTGCACCCCGATATGACGCTTGATGAGCTTGACCCCTGGGATCCAAACAACACCTCTGTCGATTCGAATACCCATTCTGTCAGGGAAGACTGGGGAGGCGGAGATCAGATAGCTGACAATGTTGAGGATGCCACAGGGGATGGAGCTCAGGCTGTTAAGAAGAATAAAGCTGCTACTGCCGACAATGATGCTGAGAAGCTGTGAAGGCTTTATATCTTGAACTTTGAACTATGAGTTTTTTTTTATTTTCTTTGTTGTGTTAGTTGTGTACTCCCCTGCTGAGGGATTGACTGATGCTCGTTTATTTTGTTTTCATGTTGTGGCTTGATTAGCCTGGATGATTTTTCTTGTTTTCTCTCTTTTTTCTTTTATGTTGAACAGCATTGACTGGCTAAGATGCTAGTTTACTTTCCCAGCATATATGTATTTTCCTTTTTGTTTGTGATTCTTCTGCACGCACCGGGGGGTTCTGTATCCTTCCCCCCTTTGAAGTATTGATTTTTCAACACTGTTTTCTCAACACTGCCTTTTGAACACTTTTTTCAGCACTGCTTTTTTCAAACCCATTTTTGAACACTGCTTTTTAATAATCTATTTCAAACACTTCCTTTTTCGGTTTGACTCTAGCTAGGCTCTCCCCTCGGCGGCCATCATGGTGGCTGAGCTGTTGCTTTGGCCTATTTGACTGAACCTGGAATTCACTAACTTTTAAAGCTAGAATTGCAATTTTGGGCTGGGTCAGACTCGTTGCTCAGCGGCCATCATGGCTTCAGAGCTATCATTTTGGCCTATTTTGACCTGGCCTGCAATTCGCTGGCTGTTAGAGCCAGAATTGCAATTTAGTCCTGGATTAGGCTTTTCGCTCAACGTACATCATGGTGTCGAAGCCATTATTTTGGCCTATTTTGACCTGGCCTACAATTTGCTTGCTGTTAGAGCTAGAATTGAAATTTTTTTGGCCTAGGCCAGGCTCGTTGCTCAATGGCTATCATCATACCGTAGCTATTGTCTTGGATTATTTTGACATGGCCTACAATTTGCTGGTTGTTGGCGCCAGGATTGCAATTTTAGCTTGGGTTAGGCTCGTTGCTTGACGACTATCATAATATCGGAGCTGGTTCTTTGGCCTATTTTGACCCAATCTGCAATTCGCTGACTGTTACAACCATAATTACAATTTTAGCCTGGGTCAGGCCGTCTTGCAATTCGCTTGCTTTTGGAGCCAGGGTTGCACTTTTGGCCTGAGCTTCCATCATTCAAAGATTCTTATTTGGCCATTTTCTCTCATGAATTGAAATTTCCAAAAACAGTAAAAGGACGAGGACGCATACCGATATTTCCATAGGACCATGCCCCTCATGGGTTTACTAAATATTTGATCCCTTCAGAAATCCCGTCTCGCCTGCCAGCACATCAAACTATTCGACTGCAGGTGCAATATATTTAAAGTTATAACTATTCAAGCATAGTAGTAACTTCTCAAGTGGGAAACGTTCCAGGTGTGGGGATTGGCCTTCCGTCCAGCATCTCGAGCCTATAAGCTCCTTTATCTTCTCAAGCTGTGCGAGATTTGAATTGAGATATCTTCTCGAGGAATTCAGATGTCGTCGATGACGATGAAATCCAAGTTGAGATTAATCACACATCGCACGCATGACTCGAGAAAACATTCTTCTGAATTGCAAAAATTATGGGGTTGCATAGGAAAATACATTTGCCCCCTTAAAATGTCAAAAAAAGTCAAACTTAACGGTTTTGACTAGACCATTGTGGCTGGAATTAACACTTACGTTTAATCAGGGGACGAGAGTGTTTAAAAATAAAATTGAGGGTCTAATAAGGTATGGGCTGAAAAACCCATGTTCCTATTTAATCAGGAAAGGCCCAATATCTAACCTAATAAAAACCAAACCCTACAACTATAAAAGGGGAAGAAAGCCATCGAAAAGGCATGTTCTACTACAGCCTCCACAACACTGTAGCACCATCTTTTCTACACCCACTTCTCCGACCTTACTTGGGCATCAGAGCGGGCGTGGTTGCACACCACCCTACCCTGAGTGACCCGTGCTATTTTACAGGTACCCATCCACGCTGGAATCATGCCGGAATGAGGCAACAGAAAGGCCCTATCAGAGCTTCTCTAACAGCTTCAACAGCCTAAAAACAATCAGATCCAGTCCAAGGCCATGACAAATTTTGGCATTAACATTCGTGTAATTTGTGGGGATCGACGATAAGACCCTCACGCAGCTCTTGCAGCTACAAACCTGCACATATGACAGGTCAAACACATCTGCAGAACTAAGCAAATCTATTGTTCATACAGTCTATTGAGTTCATTTTAAAAGGGAACCCATTATCTAGACCTAAGCGTTCATCTATTTTTTTAAAGGAAAAAAGGAAGAATAACAGGTTAAAAGATCATGTCTACGAGCAGACCCAGTAAATTAGCCGAGTCTGTTGAGTCCGCCCAGTCAACTCGCCATTTTCACTGAGTCTGCCGAGTTAACCCACTGAGTCCGCTCAACAAAACTCATCTTCTCACTGATGAGCCCGCCGAGTCCACTCAATAGAAGCCGACCGAGTCAACGATCCAACGTCCCTAGAAAATGAAGAGGAGGAAACACGCTGGAGAAAAGGAAGAAAAAAGGAGAGAAAAAGAAGAAAAGAGGAGAGAAAAATAAAAGAAAAGAAAACAAAAAGAGGAGAAAAGAAAAGAAAAGAAACGAAAAAGAGGAGAAAAGAAAAGAGGAAGAATAGAGGAACACTGGTTTTTTAAAAAATGGAGGAGAATGAGTAATAATATTATTAATCTGCCCTAATTTATTCTCCTTATTTCGGATAAGGCACCAAGAGCTAATATCTTGTGCAACATTAAGACTCGACAGACCCCAGGGCAAGCATCGAGACCGTATGAATGATTGGCGTAGGAGCAAGATTCAGCAGAGCCTAGAGCCAGAGTGCAGAGCACAGCTAAAGTAATGTATGCCAACAGCCCACATGGCAGAGTCTCGCAAAATGTGGGGGAGCATCCACAGGGCAAGACTGGCTGTATTATCAGCTAGCAAGGTTAGAAGTATACACTATTCACTTAAATAATAACATCAGCATATCTCTCTGTAGAAACATATATAGATAAGTTTCGAGCAGAATCATATAGCTCCATGAAAAGAATTATTTTCCTAACACTACCAAACACGATTATGCTAGTAAGCAAGTAATTCAAGAAACTACATATGAGATTGTCATGTTGAAATCCAAAACTAAAGACACTATGCATGATTACTAAAAGGAAAAAGGGATTCGTGCAAATGCCAGACATATTTTACATGCTTTTTGTCATTTGTATTTATGAAAGAAATCATGGCTAATAAAGTGGACTCTTATAGTGGTTGTTTTAAAAAAAGACTGAAAATAAAGATTGGATACATTTTTCCATCTTTTGGACTAATACATGCTAGCATGGTCTGTTTTAATTGGGACACGGTAGCATGAAGTACTTAGTTGTACAGGTCTGGTAGTAAAATAACAAGCAAAATACCCTTAACTACATGAAAGGCAGGTATACGGCTTAATATGCCAGGACAAAAGAAAGGGAGGACATCAGCCAACCCACCAGCCTGTAAGACAGGGTGTTGATCAAATCTCAACCTATCCAGGCAAGGACGTAGCATCCTCAAGAAAATGTGGTACGATCGTACATGTTATTTATAAAATTATGTATATGAATGCTACCTGCACTTGCATACCTTGTGCAGGTGAAAAATAACACCCACTATGAAACTCAAGAACTGATATATTATGATTATTGTTAAACTGATGCGAGTTAGCAATGTCCGCTAAGACGGGAGTGTTAGTATGAAATGCTTAATTATACAGGCATGGCAGTAGACATGATAAACAAGGCGCCCTTAACCTCATGAAAGGAAGGGTCATGACCTGATATGCTACTACAAAGAAAGCTCAGTCTTCAGCCAACTCAGACAGGGCAGTCATCATCCATCGGCTTGTTCATGCAGGGCAATGATCAACCTGAAGTATGCTTAGACAAAAACAACCACCCCTCATCTCGCTCCGGCAGGGCCATGACATTGAAAGAACGACATTGCTTTAAATGGAAGCTATGAAATTGAAGGAACGACATTGCTTTTAAATGTTGCTTATCTTCTCCCCGAGATATATATATATATATACACACGAGAGTTATTGTTTAAATACATGCCTTTGTCATTAATTCAATGCATTAGCATTATGGAAAAGAGTTTATGTATTATGTTGTCATCTAAACTAACACATGTTGGTGTTATTCATGAAAGCATGAAATATTTAGTCTGACAGGACAACATACAAAGGAAAAATCTCCGGCCACAACCATAGTCGTCGAGTAACGAGCATGACCCCCGCCAAAATGATGGCTCCAACAGCTAGCACCGTTGCAGGAGGGGTCCCAACATGCAAAGGACAAAGCTCTGGCCACAACCATAGTGGTCGAGTAATGAGCCTGACCTAGGCTAAAGTTGCAGTGCTTGCTCCATCAGCCAGCACAATCACAGGCCAGGTCTCCAACAGGAAAGGGGAAAACTCCGGCTATAACCATAGTCGTGAAGTAACGAACCAGGAAAAAATAGCAGCTCTGGCTTAAGTTAGCTAGAGAATTGCAAGCCCAATCATAAGACCGAAATAAGCAGCCCTTGCTTATGACAGCCAGCAGGCTGCAGGCCCAATCGTCAGACCAAAATAAGCAGCCCTGGCTTATAACAGCCAACAGGCTGCAGGCCAGATTGTCATGCTGAAATAATCAGCCCTGACTTACGATAGGCAGCAGACTACAGGCCAGATCCCGATGCTGCTGCTCAAGCACACGGGTAAAGTTCAAAGAATAAGCACACGGTGAAATAGCCACCTGACATGGTAGGCTGCATCATCAACTACCAAGGGAAATGCAAGAAAGCACACCTGTCCCACGTAGGAAGGAAATGTAAGAAAGAACACCTGACGTCCCAAGAAGAATTCCACCGAGCTGCGACGCAGAGTGTAGGTCGAATCAGCTGGCAGTGGCGTATAATTCTATCAAAGATAAATGAGACCAAAAATAAAGAATTTAATCATGATTTAGAAGGCCTGAGCCTAGAGCCCAAGCCGATGCCAGGAGGGTCGCAATGTACGACCCAAGCAGAATTTTACATAGCTGTGACGGGTCGACTCAGCAGGAAGCAGCGTATAATTATGTCAAAGATTAATGAGGCCCAAACAAAAATGTTCTGTCATTATTTAGAAGGCCCGGGCACAGAGCCTAGGTCGTTGCCAGGAGGGTCGCAATGTACAACCCATGCACAATGAGCGGAACTGCGATGCAGAGTCCAGGTCGACCCAGCACCCAGCGACGCTTAGTTCTGTCAAAAGTTAATTAGGGCGAAAAGAAAAGGTTTGGTCATGATTTAGAAGGCCCGGTCGTAGAGCCCAGGCTGATGCAAGGAGGGTCGTAATGTATGACCCGGGCGGAATTTTAAGGAGCTGCGACGCAGAGTCTAAGTAGACTCAATAGGAAGTGGCGTATAATTTTGTCAGAGATTAATGAGGCCGAAATGAAAAAGTTTGGTCATGATTTATAAGGCTATGCACATAGCCCAGGCCGATGCCAGGAGGGTTGCAATGTACGACCCATGATGAATGAACGGAGTTGCGATGCAGAATCCAGGTCGACCTAGCATGCAACGATTCTTAGATCTGTAAAAAGTTAATAAGGCCGAAAAGAAATAATTTGGCCATGATTTAGAAGGTCCTGGCGCAGAGCCCAGGGCGATGCTAAGAGGGTCGTAATGTACGACCCAGTCAGAATTTTACAGAGCTGCGATGCATAGTTCAAGTCAACTTAGCGGGTAATAGCGTATAATTCTGTCAAAGATTAATGAGGCCGAAACAAAAGAATTCGGTCATAATTTAGAAGGTCTAGACGTAAAGCTCAGGATGATGCTAGGAGGGTCTGCGGAGCAGAGTCTAGGTCAACCCAGCATGCAGCGACGCTTAATTCTGTCAAAAGTTAATGAGGCCGAAATAAAGATTCCAGTCATGATTTAGAAGGCTTGGGTGCAGAGCCCAGACCAATTTCAGGAGGCTCGCAATGTACGACTCAACCAGAATGAACGGAGATGCGATGCAAAGTCTAGGTCGACCCAGCACGTAGCGATGCTTATTTCTGTCAAAATTTAATGAGGCAAAAAATAATGAGTTCGGTCATGATTTAGAAGGCTCGAGCGCAGAGCCAAAGCCAATGCCAAGAGGGTCGCAATGTACCACCCAGGCATAATGAACGGAGCTGCAGTGCGGAGTGCAGGTCGACCTAGCACACAGCGACGCTCAGTTCTGTCAAAAGTTAATGAGGCCGAAAAGAAATAATTTGGCAATGATTTAGAAGGAACGGGCGCAGAGCCCATGCCGATGCCAAGAGGGTCGCAATGTACGACCTAGGAAATTTTTTACAAAGCTGCGATACAGAGTCCAGGTCGACTCAGTAGGCAGCGGCGTATAATTCTGTCAAAGATTAATGAGGCCAAAATGAAAGAGTTTTGTCATGATTAAGAAGGCCCGGGCACAGAGCCCTGGCCGATGCCAAGAGAGTCGCAATGTACGATCCAGGCAGAATTTTTTAGAGGTGCGACGCAGAGTCCAGGTCGACTCAGCAGGAAGCGGAGTATAATTTTGTCAAAGATTAATGAGCCCGAAATGAAAGAGTTCGGTCATGATTTAGAAGGATCGGGTGTAGATCCCAAGTCGATGCCAGGAGGTTCGTAATGTACGACCCAGGCAGAATGAATGGAGATGCGGTGCAGAGTCCATGACGACCCAACATGCAGCGACGCTTAGTTTTGTCAAAAGTCAATGAGGCCAAAAAGAAATAATTTGAACATGATTTAGGGCGCAAAGCCCAGGCCGATGCTAATATATGACCCAGGTAGAATTTTACAGAGCTGCGAAACAAAGTCTAGGTTGACTCAGCAGGCAACAGCGTATAATTCTGTCAAAGATTAATGAGGCCGAAACGAAAGAGTTCGTTCATGATTTAGAAGGCTCGGGCGCAGAGCCCAGGCTGACGCAGGAGGGTTGCAATGTACGACCCTAGCAGAATTAACGGAGTTGTGGTGTAGAGTCCTGGTCCACCCAGCACCCAGCGATGCTTAGTTCAGTCAAAAGTTAATAAGGCCGAATATAAAGAATTTGGTAATTATTTAGAATGCCCGGGCGCAGAGCCCAGGGCCATGTCAGGAGGGTCAGAATGTATGACCCAGGCAGAATGAACAGAGCTGCGGTGCAGAGTCCAGGTCGACCTAGCACCCAGCGACGCTTAGTTATGTCAAAAGTTAATGAGGCCAAAAAGAAATAATTAGGTCATGATTTCGAGGCCCGGGAGCAGGTCCCAGTCCAATGCCAGGAGGGTCGCAATGTATGACCCCCGATAAAATTTTACGGAGTTGTGACGTAGAGTCTAGGTTGACTCAGCAGGCAGCGGCGTATAATTCCGTCAAAGATTAATGAGGCCGAAACAAAAGAGTTCAGTCATGATTTAGAAGGCCCGGGCGCAGAGCCCGGGCCAATGCCAGGAGGGTCACAATGTACAACCTAGGCAGAATGAACAGAATTGTGGTGCAGAGTTCAGGTAGCACTAAGGGACGCTTAGTTCTGTCAAAAGTTAATGGGGCTGGGAAAAAAAAGAATTTGGTCATGATTTAGAAGCCCTGGGCGGAAAACCCAGGCCGATGCCAGAAAGGTCACAATGTGCGACCCAGGAAGAATTTCACGGAGCTGTGATGTAGAGTCTATGTCAACTAAGTAGGCAACGGCGTATAATTCTGTCAAAGATAATGAGGCCGAAACGAAAGAGTTCGGTCATGATTTTGAAGGCCCGCGCGCAAAACCTAGGTCAATGCCAAGAGGGTCGCAAAGTGAGACCCATGCAGAAGGAACGGAGCTGCAGTGCAAAGTCTGGGTTGACCCAACATGCAGCGACGTATAATTTTTTCAAAGATTAATGAGGCAAAAATGAAAGAGTTCGGTCATAATTTAGAAAGTTCGGGCTCAGAGCCCAGGCCGATATAAGGAGGGCCGCAATGTACGACCCGAACAGAATTTTACAGAGCTGTGACGTAGAGTCCAGGTCAACTCAGCAGGCAGCGGCGTATAATTCTGTCAAAGATTAATGAGACAAAAATGAAAGAGTTCGGTCATGATTTAGAAGGCCCGCGCTCAGAGCCCAGGCCAATGTCAGGAGAGTCACTATGTACAACCCAGGCATAATTTTACGAAGGCGCGATGCAGAGTCCAGGTTGACTCAGCTAGCAGCGGCATATAATTCTATAAAAAAATTAATGAGGCCTAAATGAAAGAGTTCGGTCATGATTTAGAAGACCCGGGCGCAGAGCCCAGGAAGATGCCAGGAATGTCGCAATGTACGACCTGGGCAGAATTTTATGAAGATGCGATGAAAAGCCCAAGCTAAAATCAACAAGGGAGTGAAGCGTGACCCTGGAGGAAAATTTACAGAGCCGTAAGGGAGAATCCAAACTGACACAAGCAAGGCTGCGACATGGATCAATAACCAAGAGAGATGAAAATCAACATGCAAAGTTCCAGCTTGATGAACATGGTCGTACGTCGGTAATCACATTCAGACACATATTACCCCAATGCCCCGCGCTATTCAGCATCGCAACATCAGGCTAAGGGGCTTGATAAGGTATGGGCTGAAAGACTCATATTCCTATTTAATCAGTCCCAAAGGCTCAATATCTTAACCCAATAAAGACCAAACTCTACCACTATAAAATGGCAAGAAAGCCATCAGAAAAGGTATGTTCTACTACAGCCTCCACGACACTGTAGCACCATCTTCTCTACACCCACTTCTCCGACCTGACTTAGGCATCAGAGGGGGCACCCTGAGTGACCCGTGTTATTTTACATGTACCCATATAAGATGGAATCATGTCGGAATGAGGCCCACACAAAGGCCCTATCAGAGCTTCTCCAACAGCTCCAACATCCCAAAGACAATCAGATCCAGGCCAAACCCATGACAAATTTTGGCATTAACAGGGTCAAAGATAAACAATGGCAATAAGTTATCAGATCCTCGGCTTTTTCGACGGAGGTCTTCTCCTGGCGCAGTGGGCTTCTCCGATGCTGTGGCTTCTCCAGGGGATGGCAGAGGGCTTCTCCAGGCAGGAGGCGATGCTCCTGCATGGTGGTCTTTTTTAAGCGTGATGACCTTCTCTAGCGCGGTGGGCTTCTCTAGGGGTGGCGGAGGGCTTCTTCAAGCAGGAGGCAGTGCAACAACAGGGAGGCGGGAGTCAGAGTGACAACAGGCAAGGAAGGAGGTGGTTCAACAATAGCTAGGGAGGCAGGAGGCTGAACGACAACGGGGAATGAAGGAGGCGGGGCGGCGGAGGCATTGGGGGGGAGAGGGAGGCGTGAAGTGAGAGGAATGTGTGAGGGTGATAAAGAGAGAAAACCTGAGGGAATTGGGTCTGAAAAAACTAAGGGGGAGAAGGTTTGGATTTTATATATGTACTAATTTATAGTAAGAGGCAGGAG
>JAULKM010157257.1:0-16713 GCA_032355605.1 Rubia tinctorum
CTCAACTCTAAGAATATGAATTCAAGGTAAAATAGAGTATTCAAAGCATAAAAGTCTACCAAAATGAGTACAAAAGATCCTAACATAACTATATAAAACAGACGCACCAATACCGGTGCTGGAAAATTCATAACATGGAATGACCAAGTAGTGGTTTTCCATATCTCATGTAGGTGCTGGAATATGAAAATACATAAAATATCCTAGCATCGCTTCCATATAGGAACTGGTGCACACAAAATTCGCAGAAACCAACAAACTAACAGCACCAGTATAAATGAACCGGTGTTGGTCATATTCTGTAAGCAACAGTTTTTTTAGAACAGTGTTGCTTATGCAAGATAAGCACCACTACATTATCCCAAACACCGTTGCTGAGATACAGAGTTTTAAGACCGGAATAAAAAATCGGTGCTTGTCAACAGAATTATTAGCACCGGTTCTTGGTATCAGAGTCATAACAACTAGGTTTCGGCACCACTTTACAAAGGCACCGGTCAACCGGGGGCACGAAATACCGGTGCCAAAGCCCCCAGCTACTGATGCCATAGGGGGGTTGCCTACAGGAGTGAATAAATTGTTATTCATTTAATACGGAATGGAATCACATTACATGTAAAACCCACACAACTATCACATATATTACAAATCTATGTTACAAAATATTAAAATATATAAGGTTGATATGAATTTTATTTATTAATTGTATTGAACCTCTATTGTCTAAGTTGTACGACATTAACAGTATCAAGGCGACTAGTGAAATGAAAAGTCCATCCATCTACCTGCTGAAAGGAAATTGATAACATTCTTTGTCCTATTACAACTAATCCACATGAAACAAATTTATGTTAAAAATGGGCAGTCCTAAAATGAAATACACATAATATAGTCATACGTAGATGGCATTAATCTCAACAGGTAAAACGTCACTTAACTACATGAGTGCGACGTCGAATAAATATGACATTAATGTCGCACTGACCCACGTAAGGACCAACATCAGACATTCATAGTTATTTCAGGCATTTCTTAGACTTGGACGACGTCGGTGTTTGGTAGCATATTGCAAAGGCCAATTGAAGGAGACCGACGTCGCACATTCAAAGTGTGTTCTAATGAAAACGTAATTATTTTCCACAATCAGCCCTAAGCTAAGCCTTTTTTTCTCACTACTTACAAACATGACATTATCTTGACAACACAAAAAACATACACTACATAACATGTAACACTATCATCATACTTCATGAAAATATTCAATCTTTGTTCAATGAAAAAAAGAACATTGAAAAAATTAGTAATGATATTGCAAAATGAACATGGAATTGATGAAATTGAACCTGGAGATGCTCCATTATTGAATACTTGTGTAAGTATGAGAAGAACAATTTGATTGAGCACTTTAATTATTATAATGGTGTGAATGGAAAGGATCTTGTGGAGTTAGGTTTGGAGGAAGTGTGCTGGAGATGTGAAATTGATATTGGTGCTGAATAATAATGAGATGAAATAGGGTTGGGGGAACATTTTAGCTCAAATTTTGGTTCCCGCAAGAATTTTCAAGTTAACCGACGTCAGTTGCGGGTTGGTTCTTATTTCCTACCAGTCGAGGTGCTTGCGACATAGCACACATAGACCATAGTTTAATTTTCAAAAAGTGTCGTCAGATTTCAGGCCCTTCCATTGACCCGTTGATGCCCAAATCGGAACAGCATGGTCATATGAACTAGATAAGGGTATCTCCAATTTTGCATTTCAACTTCTCCCACATTATTGGAGGGACCTAAGTGTCAAAAGTAAAAAGTTCACTGGTTGTGCCAAAATCAATTTTGACAGTCCGGGAAAGAAACTTTGTTATCCTTAGTCGAACTTATAACAACTGAGAGTAATAAAGAAAATGGCCTGATCCCACGGAGACTACCACAAGTTCTTCCAATTAACCCTTGAATACTTATAAGTAATCATCTAAATTTTACTCTAGACCACGTACTAGTGTTTTTTTTAAATTGAAGGACGTAATTTTTTTATATTTTTATCTCATAAAAAACAGAGAATATATAATTTCGCGTGATTCTATGTGTTGGAAATTATTGTTCTCATAACGCTTATCTTAAGTGTATTAGTGGAATACTAATAAAAAATGAGGGACGACTACACCAGATCGCATCCCTCGTAGACAGTACGTATGTTCTCATTAACGAACGTTTCTCCTTATATTTAGGTGCAAATTTCGGATGCGTAGGGAATATTCAAGGAAGTTTGGGGCATAGTGTAATTTTCGAAAAGTATCATCAAATACAATCTGTGAAGATTCTAGGTCCTTCCAATGACCCGTTGATGCCCAAATCAGAACAACATGGTTGTAACAGTGTGAATAGGATAAGGGTATCTCCAATTTTGCATTTCGACTTCTCCCACTATCTTAGAGGGACCTAAGTACAAAAACTAAAAAGTTCACCAGTTGTGCCAAAATCGATTCCGATCGAACCGAACGTTAATAAGTTCATGTATGTTAATGATGATTCTTTCTATTCTCCTAATTTTGTTCCTCCTCGATCCAATATGTACCTGAGCCTACAAGATACACTAACTGAGGTCAGGCAGCCAGGCGCAAGGTCGTGCCTAATACGACGCTCCGGTCAGCCATGTTATCCATGTAGAGTATATCTTTGTGAATAGTGCAATAATTAGGATATCTTACCCCATACGCACGCTTGTTCTCCTTGTTATACGCATTTTGGGGGCTGATGGGACAGGCGTTGTCCCTTCGTTTTTTGCCCATTGCCCTTTTAGCTTCTCATCCTGCCTTTCCTCCTGTTGGGCTGAATCTGCATGGTTAGGCCTATTCAACTCATACCTTATCAAGTATCCCTAGCTCGAGGCCTTGTTGATCCAGGAAGCTTAGTTCGATGGGCTAGGTCTCATCCTTGATGCTTAGTTTCCCAGGGAGCAGAGAGCGAATTTGGTACTTTCTTCCTGTCTAGCCGCTCACCACTGTTGACATTATTTTGAGGGGAAAACTTGGAAATTTTGTTATTTTAAACTGCTAAGGACATTACTGTGTCATTTCCTAAATTGGAAGTTCGACGGTTATGCTACTTGTCTGAACGCTCGCCATGTGTATAACTCTTGACGATTTTTTGCACGTGCTTCTTGAATTTTGCATCTTCTGAGATGGTTTAATGATTCCATTATCGTTTCTCCTCCTAAAGAATATCTTGGGTCTGTTGCATTCAATTTTTCAACCTCTCACTTTACTTCCGCTTCTTCTTCGTCCATTCTCACTTCCATCCTAAGCTTTCCCAGCTATTATTTTCTCTTCTTCATGTACCTCTTCTGACTCTCTCTATCTTTTTTTTCTTCTCTACTTATCTTCATTTCATTATGGTTTCCTCAGTCGGCTCCCCTAAGGATGAATCATATTGTGACACCACCAACCCCAATTACCGTTATGCATGTTCTTTAGTCGAGAATGCTTTTGCCACTGCGGCAATTAGTTTTTTCGATATAAGTGAACATGTGACCCTACCCGAAATCTTCCATACTGCTATGGATATACCCGTTGGAATCATTGTAGTCTATTTAGAAACTTTGGAAAGTTGTTGCCTAGGTTTCCTCTATCCCCCTTTTTTCCAATCCATCCTAGGTTTCTTTGAATTAAGACTAACTGGCCTTCCTCCAAATTTCATCTGTGTACTCATGGGTTTCGAAGTTTTATTCCGCCTCTTGCATATAGATCCCTCTATTACCCTGTTATGGGTCTTGTGTCATTCAGCCCGGATGCCCCACTGATTGGACTTTCTTGAAGTTCCGGTATGATGGGATTAAGCTTTTGAACAATCTCCCTACTCGAGTTGAATGGAAACAAAGATTCATTTTTGTGGGTAAGGAGCTGGTCCTGGGCTTTGGAGAACCCCGTCTAGTCTTCCTAGCAAGTCCAGAGTAGGGACAAGGTGCCCACCCTAGCGTCACCGAGATAGCAGCAATACAACCTCTTATCTCCCATGTCGAGAGGGTGAGTGTGAGGTCAGATAGGATCCTAAGAGATTTGGTCCTATGGATTATTGGAAAGATTTCCCTACTTGCTGACCCCTCTCTCTAGGATGGACCTGCAGATTTGAGCAATATAGGTTTTTGTCTGCCCACTGCTTGCTAACGTTACTTTCGTGTGTTTTTTTTGTTTCCTTCGTCCCTTTTTGACTTGTTTGTCTCTTTCTTTAATAGATTTTTTAGTTGCAATTTTCCTCGGTGATATCTCGAGGATTGCACGAAGGACTCTCAGTATACGCCCGCCGCCGCAGACCGAGGAGACAGGGGTACATCGTTGACCAGCCTAAAAAGACAATTAATATGTTCGATACTAAGGTTTCTCACACTCATTCCCTTGTAAAGAAGGCTCATCGTGCCTCAGATCCTGTAAAGAAAGAGGCCGCTGGCATTGCTCAAACTTTCTCTATAGCAGTTTCTGAGGAGGTGCCCAGACACCTGACTCCCACCCTGTTGTTCAGACTGGTGCTCAAGCCTCATGGCTGAGCTCATTCAAGTTGTCAGATTCTCTTCTTCTTTCTGTCGTGGCTCTACCTCCCAGGATGGCTCTGGCTCCAGGCTTATGCGTGGGTCCATGGCTTGTGTTGACTTCATCATTTCAATGTCTGGCTATGGGAGCGCCCCTTGAACGTGGATGGGGCCACTTCCATGGTTGAGCGCTTTGTGTCTATTACCCTGGAGGTACCTTGTTCCCTTTTCCTCTTGACATTGATCTAGTCCTTGGGTGTATGTTATCCTTACTGATCTCTTTATTGTTTTAGCTGTCTTTAGGTCCTCTGCTCGACTTAAGCCGTGTAGCTAGAGTTTGAGAATATACGGCATGAGACCCGCGAGCTTCAGCACTGGATTGCTTCTCTGAAGTAGTCAAACGCCGACCTAGCCCAAAGAGCACAATGGGTGCCCAAGCTTAAGTATGATTTGTAACTGGATAAGGGCGTTTTTGGCTCTTTGCAGGCCTCTGTGGACAAGGATGGGGCCGAGATTGCAGAGCTTAGGGATTTTCGTGAGTTGGGCTTTGCCTGCCACTTTTTAAGCCTTTATTTTCGTGTAGTGTAGAGCCATAGAGCCTTCGACATGCTGGTAAAGGCCGTGCTAAGGGTTATTGAGGTGTACTCGCAGACCGAGGACGAGGAGAAATACGAGTTGGCTTGGGTAATGCTTTTGTTCCTTTTCGGGAATATAACTTTACCGAGTACTTTTTCAAGCTACACCTGACATGACGGCCGATGGGATTTACCATTGGAACCCATATAGAGACCCTGTTGAGTCAAACGTCCACTCTACCAGTGAGCTGCACTAAGCTGTAGGGAATTAAGCTCAGCATGTCGAGGGAAGTGAAGCGGCTGGTGGTGCCAAGAAGTCGTGAAGACTTTATAATTTGAATTTTAACTGTGAAATATTTCTTTTTCTTTTTATTTTGTTGAATATGTACTCCCCTTTTGAGATATTGGATAGTGGTTATTATTTTTCTCCTTCTGTTTTGGCCTAGTTGGCCTGAATCATCTGTTTGTTTTCTTTTTAATACTTGTGGCCTAGTTGTCCTGAAC
The DNA here is from genome assembly GCA_032355605.1 of Rubia tinctorum. Classification (NCBI taxonomy): domain Eukaryota; kingdom Viridiplantae; phylum Streptophyta; class Magnoliopsida; order Gentianales; family Rubiaceae; genus Rubia; species Rubia tinctorum. The sequence goes on from JAULKM010157257.1 coordinate 5,598, forward strand.
AATCTATTTGTTTCTCGAATGCCAATGTATTTAGCTAATCCCTATTTGTCCTTTCAGATGACCCCTTTGGGGGTAGGGGGAGGGGGCCTTCTCCCATTTTGAAGTGTTGTTTATCAACAGCTCGTGGGATAAAATTGTTAGAGGTATTGTCCGGATCTTGTCGATGTCTTTCTCACCACATTAAGTTGGAATTTGTGTCTGCTTTTCTTCGTTTACAACTTTGGCTTCCGTCATTCAGCCTGCCATTTTCCGGAGTCATCCTTTTGACCAGTTAGTCTCGGCCTACAATTCGCTGGCCGTTGAGGCCACGATTGTGTCTTCAGCCAAGGTCCGGCTCATTGCTTGGAAGTTATCATGTTGTCAGAGCTATTATTTTGGCCAGTTTGATCCGGCCCGTAATTCGCTGGCTGTTGCAGCCAGATTTGAATTTTTGACCTAGGTCAGGCTCGTTGCTTAATGGTCATCGTTGTGCTGGAGCTATTATTTTGGCTTGTTTCACCCGACCTGGTTGTTAGAGCCATAGTTAAATTTTTTTGGACTTGGCCAGACTCGTTGTTCAACCGCCATCATTGTGTCGGAGCAATTATTTTGGCATGTTTGTCCCGGCCTGCGATTCGCTAGTTGTTGGAGTTAGAGTTGCATTTTTAGCCTGGGTCAGTCTCGTTGCTCAACGACCATCGTAGTGCCAAAGATATTATTTTGTCATGTTCAACCCGGCCTACAATTCGCTGGTTGTTAGCCAGAGTTGCAATGTTGGCCTGTTGGACTCGGCCTGCAATTCTCTGGTTGTAAATTAGAGTTGCATTTCTAGCCTTGGCCTTTGATATTCAAAGATGTTTGTTTTTCCACTTTCTCTCCTGCATTGAAACTCCAAAAGGTATCAAAAGGACAGGGACACGTACCGGGATTTCCTCAGGTTCATACCCCTTATGGGTTTACAAAAGATTTGTTCCCTTCAGGAATCATGTCTCACCCGTCAAAATATTAAGTTGTTCAAATACACGGGCCATATTTCTAGAGTTATACCTAGCTAGGCATTGTATTTCCTCAGGTAGGTTATGTTCTAGGTGAGGGGTATTGGTTTTTCATCTACCGTTTCCAGCTTGTAAGCTCTTTTCCCAAACAATTCAACCACCTTTTATGGGCCTTCCCATTCTGCATCCAACTTCTTTTGCCCCTGGGATATGCTAGCTTCATTCCTTGTCATCACGAACTCTCTTAGTTTCAAGGTTCTAGGCCTGACCTTGCTATTGTAGTGGTGTTCCATCCAAGACTTGTATGCAGCTTCCTTCAGCGCTACCTTTTCTCTGTGCTCATCCAGCCCCTCAAAGCTTTCCATTATCGCTTGGCCATTTTCTTCCCAATCCATTGGCTCAATTACTCTCCTGCTGTATACAGCAACTTCCATAGAAATGATGTCCTCCGTCCCAAAACACAGCCTGTAAGGGGATTCCCTGGGGCCGTTCTCGGTGTGGTTTTGTACACCTATAGCACACTTACCAACTTGTCTTCCCATTCTCCTTTTCATGTCGTAGCATTCTCTTTATTTCTTAGACTATTGTTCTGTTCGTCAACTCCGTCTACCTATTTACCTGGGGATGGGCCACAGAAGTGAACTGCTGCCTTATGTTCAGGTAGCCCACCAAGACCTGAAGGGCTCATGGGAAAACTGCTTTCCATTGTAACTCACTATCACCTCCAAACATGCACACTAATATCTTCCAAGAAAATTTTATGATTTTCTTCCCCGTTATAGTTGGTACAGCTTCGACTTCAACCCACTCGATGAAGTAATAATCACCACCATTGAGAGCCTTATTCCTCCTGCTGCTTTGTGGAACGGTCCTGCGATGTCGATTCCCCATTTTGCGAAGGGTTAGGGTGACCAAATGCTAGTCATTCATTCTGCAGGGAACCTCTGCGCCTTGGCATGTTCCTGGCACCTGTGTCATTCCCTAACCATATTTCTGCATCTGCTCACATGCTTGTCCACTAGTACCCATCTCGCACTACCCGCAGTGCAACTGTTCTCGGTCCTTGGTGACAGCCACAACATCCTTTGTGTATTTCTCTGAGGGCCATGTCTACCAACTCAGGATTTGCACACTTAAGCCACGGTTCTGTGTAGCCCCTCTTGTACAGAAGACCGCTCTTCACTGTGTACTGCAGTGCTTTTCTCCTGATTGTTCTTACCTCCTTCTCATCTAGGGGTAGCATAATATTCTTCAAGTAGCTCTGTAAACAACAAGATCACAATATCCTACGACGCAACACAATTATTGCCATTGCTCGACAGTTTCCTGTTTAGCGTGGCAAAATAGATCGACATACTACTTGGCATGGCTCTGTTAGTGCACAAAATGAAAACAGGAACCAAGAGCGAACTTGGGTCTTGATATTATCAACTTGCAGACATGTTCTTGGTCTCCAATATACTCGCATTACATGCTCAAGTACACTATGGAAGAAGTCCTTGTAACATAGACAAGGTAAAGAAGAAATACAACCAGGTGATATTGAAGCAATAGACTAGACACTGGTTATGAAATATATGTTTGGTTCTATAAAACTGATGATTTAGTTGGAAATTTGGTATATTTACTTTGCGATATCACAGACAGTCATAGAATAAAAGTTATTTGGAAATTAGTGGATGGTTTAGCTGGGAGCGAAGGCTAAACTTGTATTTTAGTTTATGGTTTGACTATTAATAACAGAAACCTTTTCTAAAAAAAGTAGCTCTGGATGGATGTCGTCAACTTGGTTGCTACACTCAGTATTGTCCCAATCCATTCAACATCGATTGACTTGTTGGTCAACTCCTCTACTAGCACGAACTTAGTCTAGTGTGCATGCACTGCAGATGCTTGTTTACTCAGTGCATCCGCCCTTATGTTCTGTGATCTCAGGACCCAGATGATATCGAACACTTCGAACTCTGCCGCCAAAATCCTAACCTTGTCTTTGTACTTCATCATTATTGGCTCATTGTCATCGTACTGCCCATTGTATTGGTTTGCTACCAGCATCGAGTCTTTGTGGGTCTATAGCTTTCTTGCTCCCAACTTTCTAGCTATCTCCATACTCGCGATTAATGCTTCATAGTCTGCCTCATTGTTTGAGGCTGGGAACTTAAGACACTGGGCATAGGTTGCCTCTATGCATTCTGTGTCTGAAATCACCAGGCATGCGCTAGCTCCCCCTACAACCTACAGTTTCAAAACATCTGGACATGTCAAACCATTTTGGCTTGCAGCCCGGGTAGGACTTTGTTCTTCTTCTGCTGCTTTTGTCTCTCTTTCCTTAGGCATTACTGCCAGAAGTCTGCCATTATCTGTCATTTCATTGCTTTCCTCAGAGCTCGTTCAACAGCGTGTTCTCTTTGCTCAACTCCTCATTTCAAGAACCTCTATGATAGCTCAGGCTCGTTCAATATTTCTTTCAGCGGCTGGTTAGTCAATACTTTCACAGGGTGTGCCTGGAAGTACTGTTTTAGCCTCCTCACCACGTGAACCAGGCTAATGCCAACTTCTCCTGACTCGTATATCCTTGTTCCTGGCCCTGCAGTGCTCGACTCAAAAAATATATGAGTTGATGCACCTTATTTTCCTCTTTGATCAGCGCACTTCTGATTGCTTCCTCACTCGCTGCCACGTACTGGTACAAAAGTCTCTCCTTTTTGAGTTGGTTAGGATCAGAAGGTCCTTCAGGTGAGCCTTAAGATTCTTTATCCTCCAATTTTCCCTATTGTACCACCACACATCCTTTCAATGTTTTGAAGAAAGGAAGTGCTCTCTCTGTCGCTCGGGACATGAAGCGGTTCATGGCTGCTAGCTTCCCGTTCAAACTCTGCACCTCATTTACTGTTCTAAGAGATTTCATCTCTATGATTGCTTTTATCTTCTTGGGGTTTGCCTGTAACACCTCATTTGACATCATGTGCCCTAGAAACTTGCATGCCCTACTCCAAATTGTCACTTGGCTGGGTTCAGCTTCATCCCTGTCTCCCTGAATCGCATCAGGGTCTCCCTGGCGTCTTTCACAAAAGTTTCATACTGAGTGCTCTTTATCATCATGTCATCCACATACACCTGCAGGTTTCCCCTAATATGCTTTTGGAAAATCTTTTCTACCATTCTTTGATACGTGATCCAGGTGTTTCTTAGGCCGAAGGGCATTATCCGGTATCCAAAAGATCCCTTCTCGATTATAAACGCAGATCTGGGGTTACCCCTTATATGCATCAAGAAAACATATCATTGGTTAATTCGTAAGGGCGTCTACCTTTTGGTCAATGATCAGCAGTGGGTAAAAATCCTTGAGACAGACCTTGTTCAGATTAGTGTAATCCAAACACATCCTCTAGCTGTCGTCTGCCTTCTTCACCATCACGGGGTTCGCTAGCCATGGTGGGTAGGGTATTTCTTGCAAAATCCCTTTTGTAACCAACTGGCTCACCTCCCTATTAACCATCTCATTTCTTTTCCTGCAGAGCATCCTTCGCTTCTGCTTCACCGTCTTATAGGATGGCTCTACTTTTAGCTCGTGCTAACCGACTTCCTTTGGGAATCCTATTATATCTTATGGCTTCCATGTGAAGGCTCGCCTATTTTCATTCTACACCTTCACAAGTTCCTTTCTCAAAATAGGCAGGAGAGATGTTCCCACCTGTACTGACTGGTCCCCACTCATTTGTACTACTTGCACTTCTGGGCTTAGCTTTGACGGGTTGTCTCCACCTGCGATTAGCATAACAGGCCTAGTTTTACTGACCTTCCTCTCTTAGCTTTTGCCTTTGTCCTCTCGGTTGCGTTTGCTGAGAGAAGTTTTGTGACACTCTCTAGTCTTCTGTTGGTTTCCCCTGACCATAGCTACTCCCCCTTGGTTGGAAACTTCAAGAGCAGGTGCAGGGTAAATACTATCCCATTTAGCAGTGCTAGGTCTGGTCTGACCTGTATCAGATTGTACGGGTTGTTGCCTTTATGACAATGAACTTCATGTATTCTTGCTCCAGTCTCCTTCCCCCACCATCAAAGGGAGAATTATGATTCTTTCTGGCCATATTGTATTATCTGCTAAATCCACTAGTAGGGTGTCTTTTGGTTTTAATTTCCTCTTTCTGTTCTCATCTAGCTTCTCGAAATAGTTCCAATACATAATTTCGCAGAAATTCCACCATCTACGTACACCCGATTGATCCTCTTATCCATCACCCTAATCATTATCACCATTGCATAACCTCCAGCCGACCTGTATCGAGTCATCAGCGTCAAACGTCATTGCCTCATTTGCGCCCAACTTCCTCCGGCACTCTCACCTATGATGGACTATATATTTTTCACCATCACTGTTCATCCTTTTTCCGGGGGGGAAGGGTGCTCTCCGTCTGCCTTTTATCCCAATCTTCCCCGACTCCAGCTCTAGCGACCTCCTATCCTTTGTCTCACTTTCGGTCCTTGTCAGGGTTCCTTGCTCTGCCGCAGCCATTCCGTTACTTGCGAAAGCCTTTGTGCTTATTCTTGTTATGGTACATGGTCTTGTTGTGCGCCTTGGAATTTTTCGCCAAGTGGGCCAGTTCACCGCTCTGCACACAATCATCTATATTGTCCCTCAAGTGGATGAAATTATTTGTATCATGACCACGAACAAAATGGTAATCACAAAAATGATTCTTGCTGAGGTTTGCCTTCATCTTTAGTGGTACAATTAGTATACCTTTCCCTATGCACAAGGCAAAGATTTCCTTGGGTGTCTTGATCAGGGGAGTAAAAACCTTCTTTATCCTTTCAAATCTGCTCGATGGTTGCATGGCGTTCGCCTTAGCGTTTTCTCCCCTTATCGACTTTCCATCTCTGTTTGTGATTGCTCTTTGCTGGCTGTTGCCACCCAGTGTTGCTTTCCTCCTTTTGTCAACCAAATCGGCCCTCCTGAAATTTCCAACTCTCTTCATCAATTCATCGATTGTTTTTGGAGGGTCCAGGGTGCAGTCCCTCAGTAACACTCCATGCCTCGGGCCATTTATGAAAATGTCTATGAGGAATTGGCTTCTCCTTTGTTCCACCTGGCTAGCCTTGTCATTGAACCGCTCCCAGTACGCTAACAGCGTCTCTGCCAGCTTCTATCTCATTGCCAGAAGCTCGGACCTTATCTTTTGGAACTTTTTTGTCTATATGAACCGGGTCAAGAACTTCTGCCTTACCTAACTGAAGCTATCGATAGTCTCATCCTCCAGGTTCTTAAAACATACCTTGGTTGCGGCTATCAGGGTGGTTGCAAACACCTTGCACCAGATGGCCCGCGGTATTGTAAAGATGGCCATGTTAGTACAGAATGTGTGCAAGTGAACTTACGGGTCTGCTTTGCCATTATACATCCTCAACACTTAAGTGGCCCATTTCTAGGTTTGACGATATCTTCAAATTTGGATCAGCTGTGAACAATTGTATCCTCTTGGTGAATATTGATCCCCTGCTTTCCTTCCTTCTGTACTCTTTCTCCGTTTCTTACAATGGGAACTTACCCTTGGTATGTTCCTAACATCTTGGCAGTGGAACATAGCCTGTAGGTCATTGGGGGTTTTCCGTAGTCTCACCACCTCCGGCTTGGGTCTTCCTTCATGAAGTGGTCGTACTCTTTATATTCTTTGCCATGTTCTGAGCTATTTTTACCCCCGATCTCCTTGTCTAGGAGCCTCGCTATCGCCTTCTTGCTCAGGAAAGAGCTCAGTTGGTAACACACTGTGCCCCCTATGCTTTGACACTTTATTCTCTCCCCTCCATCTCCTTCAACCTTTTCATCATCTGCTTCTGTGATGCCATGATCATCAGGAGTATCCTTGACTTATCCACAAGCTCTGTGGCTGTGTGAAACTAGCGTCTCTCTTATGTTGGTATCAGTGTTGGGGTGGATTCAACCTCCAAGTGCCTCACATCCTCCATGACCACTTGGTTAAAAAAATTTCCTTCCCTTGGTTGTCCCTCCATGTCCCTTAAGTTGCGTGGATGCTTAAGAAAGTGAAGCAACCCCCACAGATGGTGCCAATGTTAATGCTGATTCTTGCTATCCTCTCACTATTGTTTATGTACCTAAGCCTACAAGATTGAGGTCAGGCAGGCAAGCATAGAGTTGTGCCTACTCTGACGCCTCGGTCAACCATGTTTTCCATGTAGATCATATCTTTGTGAATAGTAATCATTTTGATATCTTACCTCATATGCGTGCTCGTTCTCCTTATTATACGCATTTTAGGGGCTGATGGAGCAGGTGTTCTTCCATCATCTTTTGCACATTGCCCTTTCAGCTTGTCATTCGGCCCGTCCTCTTGTTGGGCTAAAAACGCATGGTTGGGCCTATCCGGCCCACACCTTATCAATGTACATTAATAAATTTTAATTAGTATTTTTATAATATACTATTATCTGTTATGAAGGTCAATTATATTCTTTTTGGTCAAATGCGGACTCATTTGTTATGATAGCAGACTGAAATTGATAGGCCCACATTCAGGTAACCAACGTCGCTCGTAGTTCGATCATACGTCGGCTAAGCCGAATGGCGTGCAACATCACACATTTTGAGGCATAATTCAAAAGGGTTCAAAGCAACTTTATATGGAGACCACCTCAAAAATTAGTTCAAACACTTAGTTTTCCCTCGAATTCAAACAATCCCCCACTCTCTCTTATCAAAGGTATGGTTTTTCAATTCTTTCAAATCATTCATTTTTTTTTGTCTTTTTCCTTTCAAATTGTTATATCTATATGGTGTGTAAATAAGTTGGTTGGTATGTTTTTGGTTTTATAGCGTGAACTCTCCTAGTATGTATGTTATTGGATGATTTTATGTCAATTCGTTTTTTACGAGCATGAATTGTTTTGGGTTTCTGCAATTTTGGACGTAGCTTCTAAGGTTAAATGCAACATCGGTGGCATATCGGTGCACCTGTTTTATGCGATCGATGTGCGACGTTGCTCATTCATAGTTATGATGTTTTCTTCAAGAATGATATGTCGTACCCGTCTCAATTAGCTTATCAGTGTAACCAATAGGTAAGCGAAGTCATTAAACTGGGTTTAAGCTTGCTTTAATTTTTTAAATATGAAATAGTTTGTTTGTTGCTCATCTTGTTCGGCCTAAACGACTGATGAGCGATGTCCCACAATCATACCGGTCATGCCACTATTTTGGACCGATATGTACATGCGATGCATGACCAACTTAAAAGATTAAATGCAGGCCAATGTTGGACATCTGTGTCTTTTGGGAAATATATTTTCGATCGGTGTTGTCTGCCACTTTAGTCACGTCCTGTCGTTATAACCGAAGGCATCTGCGAACCGATTTCCATCGATATATATTTAATCCTAGTAATGTGAATTTCAGGAATCATGGCTGACAATAAAGGATCTACAAGTCACTCCCTAATAAAGGTGAGTGATTTTTGGTTTGGTTTTCTACATTCTTTTTATTTGATAACTCGTAATATTATTTATTTAGTCAAAATGTCCTTAACCAATGTAGATCTTGAGAGATTTGGAGGAGGAGCGCACGTAGTATTCATTCGATGAAACTATTCCACATTTCACTTGTACCTTGAGCCAAACGAGCTTTGACGAAGTTCCAATACTGGTAAGACCCATTACACTTGTATTTTATTTTCATTTAACATTTTCTTTAGATTACTTGAATATATACTAAATGTTTTTTTTTGTTTATAATATGGTACATCCTAAGGAAAATTGTACCACTCTTTCCAAATGCCAAGACCCCTGTTGTCTTGAGGTTCCATGGAAGAGAGTGGCACATGAACTACTCGGAGAACGGGAGGCTCAGGACCCTGTCCCTAAAGGATTTTTGGCAAGTTTCTTGATGCCCGTGAATTGAGGATTGGGGACACGTACTTCTTCAAGCTGTTAGATGGTTTTAGGCCAATAGTGTTCAAGGTCATCATTGTTAAGTCATTATTTTAGTTATACTAATTCATCCCTTGAGTGGAGCAAAAGCAAATTCATTCGAATTTGGAACATTTATTTAATTGAAAATATTTGTTGAATTTTATTTAATTTTTAATATACATTTTCGAGATTTTATGCACTAATAATTATGTTATATATATCGGTTGTCTCAATTTTTAACCCTACCATATGAAACTAATTTTTAAAATTACAATCATACACGAAACTGAAAAAGACTTGTGTGTAATGATTTTTTTCCAAACATTCTCAAAGAAGAAAATAAATTTTTTAACCATGCTTTTTTCATAAATTTGAACTGTTGATCGAGTTCTTCCCTCGCTTGAAGACAATCGTGCACAATAAGAAACTAAAATTATTACCTCAAGGTAGTTTTTACCATTTCATATCACAACTGGGACCAAGGAAATAAATGAGTGGAATGTTTCTCTTTCATGTAAAATTTGGAGGGTTTTACTGCTCAAGATTGTTATCCAGATGCAGCAAGAATCCTATACAAAACTTTGGCTGATTGTCTTGTTCCAATCAATGATTGCCTGATTGAATTAACAGATTTTTTAATAAAAAAATTGCATTCAGCCAAAACCTTTGCTGATTTACTTCTCCCACTTGGTTGGAGGGACCTAAGTTTAAAAAGAAAAAAGTTGACCGGTTCCGCCAAGATTGATTCCGGTCGAACCTGACATTATTAAAGTTCATGAACATTTATACTACTTAATTTGTAGTTTGTAATGTACTATTAACTGGTATGAAAGTGACTTTTATTCATATTAGTCAAACGCGAGCTCGTTTGTTATGCTAGTGGGATGAAATTGTTAGGCCCACCTACATGTCGGTCATGGTTCGATAAGTTGTCGCCTAAGCCGATGACCGTGAAATGTCACTCGTGTCAAAACTGACATCACTAGGGTTCAGAACGACATCATTGTTGAACATATATATATATGGAGTCCACTTCGGAATAACGAGCTTCCTTTCGGATCATCATTTCCATCATGTTGCTCACATGCCCCTCCAAAGACTTGAGTCTTGAAGAAGTTTGCGCTTCTACTTCCTCATTAATCTTGGCTAACTTGGTCAAGTTTGCTAATGTATCCATGATCTCCGCGTTTGTCAAACTTAAACCTTATTCTTCGACTTGGTTTTGGGGTATGGTGTAAGGTGGTAGGGGATAACTATATTGATCGTAAGGTTGGTTTTCCGGCTCATTCTCATACCACAAATACAAATTACCACTCCCCTACGGATTGTAAGAATCGTAGTCCGGATACCATTCTTGAGTTTCTTGCCCTTGAAAACCATCAACTTCATCCTCTTGATAGCACTCTTCATAATACCCTTGGTTTTGAAAACCAACGGTTATTTCTTCCTCGTAGTGTTTATCCCTCAACATATAGCAAGGCTCGGTAGGATGGTCGGAATGACAAATCCTACAAAACCTTGCACGTTGAGCCTATCTTCTCATCATGAGTTCCCTCAAGGTGAGATGTTCCATATTTTTGTTTATTTTCTTTTCAAAAAAGTCGGAATGATATTGCAAAGATTCTCAATAAAAATTCACCAAGAATCGAGCAATACCTACTCCGAACAAAAATAGCCAAAAAAGAAAAGGCAAATAAAACAACTAGCTAATATTCAACCAACTATGCCCAAACACTTAAAAATAAACGCCTCTTCCTCGACAGCGGTGCCAAAATTTGGGAGGTTGTCGTCGTACCTCTCAAAGTTACAATTTTTAAGCCCTAGATTTCTCTTAACTACGACTAAGTAGAGAATGGCAAGTCGGAGTCGTCCACGGAGAAAAGGGATTTTCCTAAGCGTTTACACATATAAGGATGAATACTACCCTAGATATAAAGATATGCACATATATAAAAGCATGTAATGATGGAGGTTTTGGGTTGGTTTTCCTAAGTTATGAAAGTAAAGACAAGAGAACTAGAAAGGCTAAGTAACTATGCTAATCATACGACAAACTAATAAAAAGGATGAAAACTAAAAATGACAAATCCCTGGGGGCAATAGATATCCGCTTCCGAACCTCTTATCTATCATTGAATCTACAATCTATTCACTACTTTAACTACTTGTTGTGAAGATAAATCTTCTACCCTTGTTTGATAGTAGTTTACAAGAGTGAATTC
>JAULKM010157278.1:0-16710 GCA_032355605.1 Rubia tinctorum
TGGGCCGATCGAGTGAGCCATCAGACTTTTATTTGAACAATACACCAATTTAGAGCCAATAACATTGGCACGATGAGGTCGGGGAACTAGCTACCATATCTATTTAGCACACGAATCAGCCATCTCTGAATCCATAGCAGTAACCCATTCTGGATCCTTGACTGCAGAACGATGACTATGAGGCTTAGTCTTTGTAAACAAAGCACTCAATAAACCAGAAATGTCATAATAAGAAAAATCCTTGAACTGTAAAGACCCAATGCGGGAGCGTGTAGCCATCAGATGTTAGGAACAGGGCACTGAAACTGGGGATGGCTTGAAATCTGGAGCTATTGAAGTTGAACCAACGGCAGTCGGCGCTGAACCTGATGCACTCTCGGCAATAGGTGCAGGTGAAGAAGGCGACCGGTATGAGACAGCTGGGCTGGTGGGCCAAAAGGTGGCCATCACAAGGAGGTTAAGATGGCGAGTGGGGTCAATGCAAGACCAAGGATGTCACTGCGTGAAGCTCATTCACAGGCTTAGCACCCGGCGCATGACTCGGTAGGGGCTGCGGCGGTGAGGGCAGAGGCTGCAGCTGCTGTTGATCAAGCTATCCGTCACCTTGTGGTAAACAAACACAATTTTTTAAAGAACCCTGAGTTCCTGGTGAAATCTAAAAATTTAAATCTTCCAAAATAATGGGTGAATTCAGAGTGGAGGATGGCTTAAAGTCCTCCGATGGAACTGATGAAGGCTCCAAAAAGCAGAAACATCCAGTGATGATAAGTCTCTAACAGAACCAGTATGGGTAGTTTGAAAAAAATAACCCATCAAACTGAGCATGTCGAGTGATGTACTCCTTCTTCGTTAGAGGATCGAGACAATGATAACCGTTGTACTATGAACTGTAACCCAAAAATTACAAGACATACTCTGAGGTACTAATTTATCTGCAAGGTGGTGCCTCAAATACGGAAAAACTCAACAACCAAATGGATGAAAATTGGAGTAGTCAGGCGTAGTACCAAAAATAACATAGAGTGGAGACTGACCAGATAAAATTGAAGTTGGCAGTCTGTTGATGATGTAGACTGCTGTCGAAAATGCATCATACCAAAATGAATGATAAAGGCTAGAATGAAAGAGCATCGACAAAACTGTCTCAGTAATATGACGATGCTTACTCTCTGCTCGACCATTTTGCTCAGCAGTGTAAGGACATTAAAGCTAATGATGAATGCCCTTAGACGCAAAATGAGTTCGCATGCGATTATTAACATACTTAGTTTCACCACCACTCTGAAAAACTTTAATGGTGGTTGAAAATTGATTCTCAACAAAAGATTCAAATTTCATATAAACTTCCACAAAATAAGACTTACGTCGCAGAGGATACAACCAAGTAAACCGAGAGTGATGCTCAATATAAATGACATAATAAAGGTATTCGGCATAAGAGACAACAGGTGAGGGTCCCCAAAGATCACAATGAACTAAACTAAGTAAGTATGGTGCACATTTTAAATTATCACTGAAAGAAAGACGCTTGCCTTTAGCCATCTCATAGCGGGACAAAGATGAGGCTTAGGCAGCAAACTAGTAACTGAAAAATATCAAGACTTGCTTAAAGATGAAATGATGTTGTGAGGAACATGGCCCAATCGACTATTATAAAGTTCAAAAGATGCTTTAGAGGCACTCGATGCAACAAAAGCAGAAAAAACATCACAACCAAAATCCAAAACATATAAGACATTATCAAGATAACCTTTGGCAATAACATCTCTAGTAAACTTGTTCGAATAGTGAAATAAGAATCATCAAAACAAATAACATCATTCATATCCTGAGTCAACTTGCTGATAAATAGCAAACTTTTAGTAATCTGAGGAACCACAAAAACATCAGACAAGGATAATGAAGTAGAGACACGAGAATAACCAACATGGTTAATTTTAAAAGCAGAACCATTACCAAAAAAACATGACAGTTACCAGAATAAGGAGTCACACGTTCAAGAGCGGACTGAGAAGAAGTCGTGCGGTTGGTCGCTTCAGAATCAGCTGTCCAGTGTACATGCGGTAAAGAGGCAGGAGAAAAAACTTGAGAGATTAAATGAGAACATGTCGAGGCAGAGTGACCATATTTCTTACACCACTAACACCGTAACTAGTACCATTCATCGTGTAATTTGGAAAAATAAGAAGAAACATGACCCGAGGTGTAACACCATTGACATTCGAATCAGACAAAAGAATTCATGTTTTTATTTTATTTTTTTATGTTGCTACTGACCGGGAAGGAGATGAGAAGATGATGCGAGAAGCTGCAAAACTCACGAGAAACCATCCGTATCGCGAGAAAAGTAATGTATTTCAATATAATGAAGTCTAGCGCGATAGGCTGACACGCGAGAAAATGGTGAAACTCATGAGATGCGTGTTACACACACGTTGGCTGGAACGAGCTCGGAGATCCATGTGCGGGCGGATTGGATGGCGCGAGTGGCTCACCCATTTGTCATGCTGAAGAAGAAAAATTGGACCTGGTAGTGAACGGAGGCATTAGCAAGGAGCGGTGATGGTTAACCACATCGCAGAATAGGGAAACCAAGGAATAGAATGGCGAAGCCAAGGCCAGTAAAGTCAATTTGGGCAGAAGAGGGCAGCAATTTATTGGAGGACGCATTGTTGATGTGGCAGAAAACGGCGGTGTTGGGCTGGGCTGCAATTTATTGGAAAATGTGTTGATGATCTGGCGTTGGCGGCTGTGGGTAGCGTTGGCCATTGATTGGAAAAGGAGGAGAGAAGACCCGAAAATTTTGTAAAAGCCAAGAAATATTTAAATAGACCTGACTGATACCATGATAGAATGTAAAACTCACAAATAATTGTGACTGTGTGTATTCATATATATATAGTGATTATAAAGAGTATACAAGACAGAATCAGATATGGAAAAGGAAAAGGATATATACAAAACCAATCAGAAAGGGTATTCCTTTCTTAACCTGATTCTAATTCATTTAATATTATATTAGCTATACTCTTTTTTCACTGGGAATTTTTTACATAGGTAGTGTTATCATTGAAATGTTTTATATTTTATAATAAGGCCGATAATCTCGGCCATGTTGTCTTCGGAAGAGTTTAGTTTTGACCATGTTTTAATTTAGGATTAAAATATTCAGTTTTGATTTGATTCAGATAAGATTTGGTAAGATTAGATAAGACTATATTCATTCAACAATTCAGCTTGATGAATTCGGCCATATTTACCTTTATTTTAGGTATTTTAGTTTTGATGTGGTTTTAAATTATTAAAATTGCCATAAGTCTTTCCACTTTCTGATTGGAACTACCAACCCTTTTTTCTTTCTGTTTGTAGATAGTTGAACTCATTCTCATAAATGGAAATGGTCATCAATGAAATCAACACTTTTAGATATCATTTATTCAGAATTTGAGTTATTACTCTTTGATTGCGAGCAACCTTTAACTTGCGAGTTAAATCCCTTTAGATATATGAACTAATCTTGTGAGTTAATTAGTTACACTAATACAAATTAGATCATTGTAACACTGTTCTTGCAACATTTATTAAATGTTACAGTAGCCTGAAAAGTGTTACTTAGACCTTTGGAGTGCTTGAGTTTTGTGTGAATTCGTCCCTTGTGTTAGCCAAATTTTCAAAAGTTTTGTTCTTGACTGGACTTTTTCTGTGTTATCTTCGATTGAAAGGCAGTGCTTCCTTCAACCCTCGTTAAGATTGCTCTTCAGAATTCCCCATCCAGGGTCTTTGCAAGGAGATTTATATCAAAACTCCAGATTAAGAACCAGGGGCGCGAGAGGGGGCTGGAGCCACGCCTAGGATCCGGTGTTGCAGAATTTAGGCCTAGATGCCACCAGAAACCATGGATTCCGCCACCCCTAGGTTTAATTGCAGGCTCTGTTTCCGGGAAGCTCGTGAGGAAGACAATGGGTCTGATTTTTTTGTGTATTCATTAAACAAACGACGTCGTTTTCACATAAGTGAGACGACTTCATTTTGATACGTAAATGGTAAAAAAGGAAAAATAAAAATTCCCCATAGGGTTGTTGCAGACTTTTTAGTATATTGAAATAGCAACAATTCCATGCAATAATACTTCAGAAAAATGCAAGATTAAAAATGTGCCGGGTGGTGGGGAAAATTAGTGACTAATGAGTCATATTTGTTAACTTGTTACGTTTTTTTATTAAGTTGTTTTGTCATTTAATTAATTTTATAAATAAAATGATTTTATTAAACAATACAATTAATTTTATTGTGATTGGATATAAATTTATTGAAAACTTATGATTTAGGTATAAATTAATTATGTGTGATTTGTTCACTAATTTTTTTTGTTGATGTTACATTAATAATTTAATTTAAAAATATTTTTCTTATATAATGTTAAATAGTTTAGGAATTAATTCATAATTCGAAGTAGTAAGCGTTGTTCGTTTTAATATTGTCGTATTAAGCGATCAATTATTTTTTTGCGTTTCTTATTCCATTACCATTACACACGGTACTGGTTCAACCACTGTTAAGAATGAGATTTTTTTTGGAATAAATTGATACCATAGAGAATGTACCTATTTGATTAGGTTTCCATTCCAAGTAATCATTTTTCTCCGGTGAAAATGATGTTTTCAGTGAATAATTGATCTATATCCCCAGACAAAAAGGAAAGCGATTTAGGAATGTACCTGATTTTGCCATATTTTGTACTTGTGTGTATCTAAGACATGTATTGAAAATTCTATTTCTATCATGTGAAGAGACAATATATTTTTCCCAAGGTGAAGCCCCAAGTTGCTTTTTCCACAAGATTTTAAAGGAGAATGAATCAGTTATTGTGTGGATAAATATTTCTGATTCCTAATCCATTTTCTAAAGTGGGGTGACAAATTTTCTCTCACGATGTCCAATGTTTGTTATGTCCATGTTCAGTTGTCCTCAAAAAAAATTACTCAAGATGATTCAATTTTTTAATTATCGCTTTTGTGGGTGTTGTTACTGCCCAATAATGCTGAGTCTGGCTAGAAGAATATGAATTATCAACACTATCCTACCTAAAATCATTAAAATGACTATTTTCCACACCCGGCGGAATTTGTTGTGCAAAAAGTTGTAAGTTTTCTGACTTTTAAATTAATAAAATATGAGTGATTTTGTTCAAGTTTAATATCGTGCAAATGAGAAATATTATTTGTCATTTATAGGAGGATCTAAAAATAAAACAAGAGACTGGCGAGTTCACCGGTGTTGGAAACAATAGACATGCTTGGAGTTGCACTTAACAAGAAGGGACATTTGGGCCAGGTCTAGGGTGTCGGAACTCTTGTTACACATAGGGACTTCTTTATCAAACCTTGACCACCTAAGGTTCACATTGTGTCAAGTAGTCAACAAAGAGAGATTGATGCTTTGAAATTCATATTAAGCTAACTAGTAGCTTATGTCTTGCAACAAGAATAGAATGGGAGAAAAACACCACCGGAGTTGAAGAGAATCATTGCAAGTACGAAACCAATGAGAAAAACTACCCTCACTCTTCTTCTCTGATAACATCAACACATGACAACCCGGAGTGTGATAGTAGACCCATCCAACCATCTTGAACTTCAAAAATACCTCTTGGCTTTGATCAACTAAGATCAGAGTTAGTAGTAGCCAACCATAGCAACATGAAGGTAATAGTATATATACTACACATTTCATTTCGTAAAGGAAATTATACTTTGTTTTAAATTAGTGAGTCTTCTTGTGTATGATAGTTCCTTATGCTTACTACTTTCCAAACTTGTTAATGGTGTGAGCCATGTCATGGCGGAAGATAAAGTATACACATCTGTTCGAGTGCATTAGTCATGAGGGAGAACGTGGTGGCCAAAACAAAGAACCTCGTAGATTGTATAGTTCTTCCAATCCCATAAACCGAGGCAAGTACCGTGAGTGAGGTGTTAGGAATGTTTGTTGAATGGCCCCTTCGTTTGGTCAATATTATAGACAAAAGGCTTACTAAGAAGGTAACATGATAATTATGTGGTATTACCTATAATTAAAAAAATATTTTGAACATAACTATACCATATGATTTCATTTAGATTGAGACAAAGATTAGTAGTCTGGGGAAATTGCCCAGTGAATGTGAGGATCCAAAACATTCAAAGTATATCGTCTTTAGAATGAAGCCACCACCATTCAATACTTCAAATGATGGTTCCCTGAAGAACATCCACACGATTGCGATGGCTCAACTTCCATCATCTTCGTACAAAATCCTTGTGAAAGAAGTAGGTATTTTTAAGTACAAGGTAAATACAATCATCCCAAAGGAGGATTTGGAGAACTTGTTCAATTTCAATAATGCCCCCTCTCGTGATGCAACTAAATTGCATGTAAGTATGAATCCATCACCCTAACTTTATTCATCAATATAATTATTGTGTTCCGCTACAATCTTTCAAGACTAACAATGTTTATAGGGTCTTGCATGTACAATCCATTTCCAGTTTGAAAGGGTGGATAGGGGTTCTTTTCCCTATAAAGATCCAACATGAACATATTGCGATGGAAGACCGTTTGGCCAAGGACAATTTGATATAAATTGCACCTTATTATGTGAGGTGAATAACCTCTATTTACTGCCTACCTCTTGTTGGTATTCTATTTAGTATTATGGGATGGTAATGAATTCAAGACAATTTTTTGTTTGCAAACAATGGATGGCGCCGTCATCGTTTTTTCTTTAAATAAGGTGTTTTGATACAATCCACTACATTAAATGCCCCCAGAGACATTTTCATTCGCAATTACAAAGGTGATGACTGATCCATTAATTAACAACCGCAAAGGATTCCATTGGAAATCACTTAATGTTAGAATTCATTTTAAAAGTGTAGTTTGAAGTAAGTATTCGAATAAGTAAAAAACAATGTGTTTTAAACATATTTGTATGAAAAAAGTAGCATAAAAAACAAGTGGCCCATGGGAAAGAGGTTTCTATTGCATGCACTTTATGAAGAATTTGGTCTCGCAACTGAAGGAGAATCAATTTGATCTACAAAAGGTATCCATATATTCTCACCTATTTTTTTGAAACAATAATATCATTACTATGACTAACATTTTTATTCATTATGATTTTACTCCATGTGTTAGTCTTTTCCAGAGGACAAATCACCATACCCCATCAAGGTTTTGGAGGATGTACGTGAGAGTTGGGCGCTCTATATGATGGTAAATAATTTTAAGCAT
The DNA here is from genome assembly GCA_032355605.1 of Rubia tinctorum. NCBI lineage: Eukaryota > Viridiplantae > Streptophyta > Magnoliopsida > Gentianales > Rubiaceae > Rubia > Rubia tinctorum. The sequence continues at coordinate 7,273 of JAULKM010157278.1, forward strand.
TTACTTAATCCATATATGATATGATGAACTAGCATTAGGTTATTTTTTGTGCAAGGATCATTCTCTTAAAATTTAACAATATGTGACATTGTCAAATCATCAAATTCAAACAATTAGATTTGAAAAATCAATTGTGAAAATAACATTATTTTGAAATCCATATTAAATGATAATTGAATTATTCTATACAAATAATGATGCTTTCATATCTAATCTCCGCATTCTTACACCACAAAAAGTTACAAATTGATTAAAAATTTATCCAAATTGTTTTGTGCATAATGTTGAAGAAAATATTCTTCCCCTAGTTTACGTTTTCTAAATTTAATATATATGAAAGGTTGATTTTATTTATCTCTAGAGATTGTAATATATAGGGATACTATCTAAACCTTTCCTACATGGATAATGAGATTACCATATATAACCTTTCCGACAACGAAAAGGAAACCAAGGAGAAAGCAAACCTAATAAAAATATCCTTCATAAATATCTTCATGTTGGAGCATGAGGATCAATAATGCCTGACTTGCGAAGAAGATGGTCGATTTGAAGTACGAATACGATGAGAAATTTTTTGGCCAGATAGATCGAAGAGAAATATCAAATACGAGTGAATAAATAAGAAATTTTACCATAGAAGCTAAAAAATCAGCTAGTTGATTTGAAGTACAAATACGATGGGTAACAATTTGGCCATACTAAATAATATCAAGGACAAAATGACAATCAATATTAAATATTTTAGTACTCTAATGAAACACCATATTTGCTGCAATATGTATAAGTGCTTCACTATCACCAAATAGACACGAAAGAGAGGAATAACCAATACCAAATGACTATCACTAATAGCAACTGGTAACCTCTCTAGTCAACATTTAAAACCCTAACACCTATTTTTCTTTACTTGGTCAAAGTTATGAATATAATTAGGGAAAATAAAATTTCTTTTTCTGTTGAAATAAATTTTAAAAAGTACTTTTGTTTTTTGTATATTCTCCTCAACTAATTAACTTTATTTTTAATACTTACATTTTGATAGCACGAACTAAACCGGAAGCTTAAATTACATCAGGTAATTAAACATTTTCCTTTTCTTTCATGAACCTCAATGTAAAAGTTCTCTTGTAAACTACATATTTTGCTAATGTGTCATCCCATTTTACTAAATCCAAAAATAATAGAAAACAATGTTAGGGCTAAAAAATATATACGAGCCTTTGCCCCTTAGTACCAGATTAATGCTTAAGCACCCAAAAACTAAATACCACACATGATTACGTTTTTGCAAGGAAGAAACACCTAACCTATTAATGAATCTATTTTTCAACACCACATAGAAATCTAAACTATAGTCTCAATAAAATGTAATATACAAGACACTACCTTAGAGTGATAGAGGAGAAGAATCTTCAGCGCTCAAGTAAGATCTAGTGTTTTCGAGCTGTAAATAAATTCAATGTTAACCTTTGTACTTAAAGGCGATGATAAACATGAGTTCTAACCCTAGATTATTGATGATCATGCCAAAATTGTATCTTACATAATGATGGTAGTTTATGGTTTTAATCCATTGGACATGGGAATCGGCTCTTGAATCAAATCAAGCAACAAATATCTCTATGTGGAAATTGGGCTTTCAACACTCTAGAGCAAGTGAAGCATGGTTATGTTCTTGGAAAATTGGGGGGAACATTGGCTCTAATCTAAAAAATAAGTGAACTGTCTTGACGAAGGCTAAAATAAATTTCATTGAGAAAACCTCAAATGCGAATGGAATGCAAAACAACCTGAAAGTAGTTTACAACCAAATTGGATATATGTAGCTTTTACCTAGGTATGAACTATTGCACATATCATGACGTCAGCAAAAAAAAAAGAAACTTTGCCAGGCCAGGCATTAAAAGTTGGCCATACAAAGCTTTTGATAGTCACTACATGTATATTATTGGGACCTAATTTCTCATCGAATTGTGGTTTAAGCTCGGTAAATATCATTACCATGCGTATTCATATCATATTCGAAAGAAAAATGGGCTTTACATTGTCATTAATTTATATCCTGCCAATATATTTCTTTTTTTGTTAGGCTCCTTATTTTACTTTGAAAATATTTATTATTTTCCTTGTTTGGAACACACTTGGAAAAACTCAAATGACAAAAGTAGCCACTAAAAGGGCCCAATTATTAATAATTTGTTGTTTAAAATGCACTAGAGAATGTTTCATTGCATTAGACAACTTCCCATTCAAACCATATCAACTACGGCGGTGGAGGTGAAGCCGGCCCGACCCTAAGAATTTCGAGACATGAAGAAAAATTAACTATACTTATAAAATAAGCTTACATATACAAAGTTAATCTGGTATATTATTATTCAAGGATTCTCCAGCTCCCACATTGCGTTGGATGTTGAGTTGGTGTGAAATGTCATATCACGAATTTTATTAATGGTATGCATTGCATGAAATTGGTGCACAAACCTTGCACAATATTCCACTCAAACAAATAAAAATTAATCATCGTGACAATTTACCAACTTAATTTGTATCATGAAAATTTATATCTCGTGAAATTTTATGAACACATGTTAAATAAACATATAATAGCTACTTATTTAATACAAAATCACTAGTTTGAAAAGTTGACAATGCATGGATTTTATAAATCAGAAAAATTAAAACATTAAGATTTGCAAAATTAGGTGTGAATATTAACATTATTTTGAAAGTCATAACAGCTAATGAGTCATCCATTGATGTGACACCATTTGAAGGTTACAAAGTGAAGGCAGAAGTGATTCACGCGCTCATGAAAATCTTTGAAAAACATGGGGACATCACCAAGGATTCAAGCACATGTGATCCAAACTTTCTCATGTTCTTCCTCGAGAAGCTTTGTTTGAGATGTTACTGTTGATATGGTGGAGAAAATGGACGAGATAGTTTTTGAGCTCTAGAAGATGGATTTCAATGTTGGGGTGCTTCATGCTAGCCTCAACTACATTAAGAAAAGGTTATCCGGACTGGGAAGATGTGAGGATTAATAATATGGAGAAAGAAAAGGCCAGGTTGGCAGTCAAGAAAGGAGAAATCCGTGAGCTTGAAAAGAAGTTCAAAACAATGGAGCATGAGGTCGAGGACGCGAGAGACAAAATGAAACCTATTTCTGATACTAATGCTGCATATGGATTCTTTTAGTCCATCTTTATCTCCTCCATTTGATTCCTAAAACTTGCCCAACTTTGTACTCTTTGATACTTTAAATTTTAGATATTGATCTTTATTAGTAAAAGAATAATCTTCGCATTCGCTCAAATTACAAAACGGTTCAAACTTTATTCGATATTTATTGAAAATTTATTGTACAACTTTTGAATATCTGAAATTAAAACTACGCCCTAAAATTGCACAAAATATGCCCCCTATCATTAGAGAATTTAATTATTGGTATACATAGCAGAAAATTGGTGCACATAACTTGCACAATATTCCACTCAGACCATAAAATTTATCAATTTAACAACCTTGTTTTTGTCAAAGAAATTTATATATCATGAAATTTTATCTACACGACAAATTAGAGGTTCTTAAATTGAACGAAATCTCTAATGTGAAAATTTAACAATCTGTGAACACTAGCGGAAAATATTTGATTAATGGAAGTGATCAAAAGTGGTTCCTAAGGAACCACCTTTAATGAGAACCCAAAAGAAGTTCTGAGTTCGGAACTCCCTCCCAGGTCACTTTTTTTAAATTTAAAGGTTCGAAATCAATTAAATGCATATCTGAACTCGAAAGTACTATCTCAGGTCACTCTTTTATTTTAAAGGTTGTTTTAATTTTAGATCCACCTAAAATGGGGCTGCCTTTTTAACCAAATACATAAACAACCCATTAGGGTTTTTTTCCTCAATCAATTTTTAGAAACACAATGCCTATTTCCATAGTAAATCAATTATTTGGTCGTTTTCTCCCTCGTTTATTCTCCGATCCTCCATCATTCTTCTATTTCTCCACCTATCCTCCATCCTCTGCCGCCCATCGCCCGCCTGTGTCGCGACGTCGTAGAGCCAAAACCTCACAGTGACGCCGCCGAGCCTTCCTCTCACCGTGATGTCATCGAGTGATTCCATCACCGCGACACCGTTGAGCCCACTATTATCCCCGCCGCTGCGGATCCCTTAGCCTGTGAGCCGCTCCATAGTTTTCTCCGCTCCATCGTCCCTCACCGATATTCAAAATATGCATAAAAATGCATAAAATATGCCATTTATCAGTAGACAATTTTATTTTTGGCATAGATAGCAAAATATTAGTGAACAATCTTGACCAATATTCCACTTAGAGCATAAAATTTTATGATCATGATAATTTACCAACCTTATTTTTTCATAAAAATTCATATATTGTGAAATTTTATCTATACAGATTAAATCACAAATTGGAGCTACTCAAATGACACGAAATCTCTATTGTGAAAATGTAACAATGTTTGAAATTTTCAAATCATCAAATTTGAAAAATTATATATGAAAAATTATATATGAAAAATACAGTATGAAAATAACATTATATTCAAATCCATACTAAAAGATTATTGAGTTATTATTGTATAAATAGTGATGTTATATATATATATATAATCCCCGCATTCTTACATCACAAACTGCTACAACACTAGTAGAGGGAACCCTAATAAAGACACTCATTGAAGGTGGTTTTGGATGGGGAAAAGGCAGAAGCACCTTGGTGAAGAGGTCCCAAGCTCTGAACCCCTCTCCAGCAGCCACGAAAACCTTTTCAAGGTGGTTTTTTTTTGTATATTAAGGCATTTATTAATTAACCGCCTTTAATAAGACCTAATGAAAGATGATTGTAACAAATTAAATTTGAATTACTATGGTTATGAGTTTGTAATAGGGGCCAATTATTGATCCAAGTTCGTAATAGCCTCTCCACTGCGTTTTTGAAGGGACGAGAGATATTCCGAGTTTGAAAGGTTTGTGGGTGAGAACTTTCCAAACTCAGAATAGTTGTGAGTATGGATATATAATTTATGAAGCTAGGTTCCAAGCTCAAAACCCACTCTGTATAAAAAAATTGTTGCACGCACATTTCTTTACACTGGCATAAACAAAAATATTGTAGGATTTTTCTCCCATTCATAATCCATTGATGATGTAGTGAAGTTAATACATCGAAGAGCATCACTTTACATTGAGGAAGGTAGGTTGTATATAAATGTTTGGTTTTAAGTTATCTAGAAATAAGGGTTTTTCACATATAAATATTCGTTTAGGGTTTGTAGTTAAATTAATTTGGGGTGGGTTATGACATATGTTGTGATGATACTAATGGGTTTCATTGTAATTAATTGATTGGTAGGATAATGGATAGGAATGAACTCATTGGTAATGATCTTAAAAAATCATCCAATTACATGCAATTGATTGAATCATTTCGTACGTTAGCGTTTGAAGATGCATCTAAATATGTTTTTGTGCGAGCCCAATGCCCGTGTAAATATTTTAGAAATTATGTGTATTTAGGGAGGAAGAAACTACGGGGACATCTCATAATGAGGGGGTTTAAACCTTCCTACACTCGTTGGGTATAGCATTGGAAGTTGGAGAAACAACTGGGACAAATTATTTGAGTAACATAAATGTGTAAGATGATTTAGATGGGAATGCAAAATTTCATGAAATGCCGGAGGATATTAAAAGGGAGTTCAAAGGTAAACCCGAGGTCTTACAAGCTTTACTTGACGACAAAGAGACGTTGTTGTACAATGGTTACAAAAATTTGATACTTAGTGTGACTTTGAGGGTAATGAATTTGAAAGCCAAATTTGGGTGAACTGATAAGTCAATAATTGGAACTCAAGAATTGCTTAGGGAATTGCTTCCAGAAGGTAACATAATGTTGAATAGGTGGTATACAGTGAAAAACTTCTTTTTCCAATGAGATTGGAATTGAAAAAATACATGCTTTCCCAAATGATTGTATGTTGTAGCAGGGGGAAGAATATGAAAACCGTGAAACAGGTTGGGTATGTGGGAGTCTCGTTACAAATTCAAGAGGGGTGTAGTTCTAGTGGGTGCGGAAGTGGTAACTAAAAAAAAGATTAAACACCAGAAAAAGTGATGTGGTACCCCTCCAACCTTCCCCGATTGTATAAATTATTTTCATTTAAGGAAAATCCAAAAGTGCTACGTTGGCATGCAGAGAGGGATGAACTGGTAGATTTTGTGATTAGGCATATGTTGAATAGTTAGCAATGGAAAAAATTCGACGTGCAGTACCCTGAGTTTGGCAAAGAACACCGACATTTGAGGTTAGACCTATGTACCAATGGAATGAATCCATTTGGTAATATGAGTATTACGTATAGATTTTGGCCTGTTATGTTGGTTATCTACAATCTTCCTTGGTGGTTGCTATTGAAACATATATATGTGTTGTTATCTGTGATGATTTTCGGTCCTAAGTGACCAGGTAATGACATAGATATATAACTTGCTCCTATAGTGGAGGATTTGTTGACCCTATTTAATGACGGTTTTCATACATATGACGGTAGTGGTGAAGAATACTTTACATTGAAAGCAGTGTTATTTTGCACTATTTTTTATTTTCCTGCACACGGTAATTTGTCCGGCTACTCAGCCAAAGGGCACTTTGCTTTTCTTGTACGTGTGAAGGATCTGATTACCATCAATTGAAGCATGGTTGTAAAACTGTATATAAAGGTCATCGTAGGTTTCTTTCGGAGGACCAACCATGGCGTTTGGCGAGAAAGTGGTTCAATGGGGAAGTAGAGGCTAGAGATGCACCGGTTGGGCGAACAGTCACTCAGATATTTGAAACTATGAAGCATTTGCCCAATTATTGTGGAAGAAAAAATGCTCAATTTTCTTTAGATCGACTTACTGGAAGAATGTGTGTGTTTCTTTGGTAAGGTTTTGTTGAATACCCCTGGGAAAATGAATGATGGGCTTAAGGCTAGATTAGATTTGCTTGAGATGGGTATTAAGAAGAACTTGGGGCCACTAAGTTCTGGTGGAAATTGTTACTTGCCCCCTATTTGCTATTCTATGTCTCAGTCGGAGAAGAAATCATACTGTGAGACCCTTATTAGTGTTAAGTCCTGGAAGCATATTATTCCAATATCAGTAGTTGTGTGTTAGCCAAGGAGTTGAGGTTTGTTGGGTTGAAGTCTCATGATTGTTATAATCTAATGCTGGAATAGAATGCCATTGCAATTCTATTGACATTTCCATCCCATGTCAGACAGTGCATTACGAAGCTTTGTTTGTTTTCCAAGTCCATTTGAAGGGAAACATTAGTGTGTCAGAGTTGGACTGTTTGTAGACAATCATCGTTTAAGTTTTGTGTAGGATGGAAATGTATTTTCCTCCATCATTATATGACATTATGGAGCACATACGTGTTCATCGTGTACGGGAGACAAACTTTGTGGTTCCATGATTTTGTGGTGGATGTACCCGTTCAAGAGGTACATGAAAACATTCAAGCATTTTGTGAAGAATCGGTACATGCCTGATGTAAGTATTGTACAACGGTACGTGGTAAAGAAGGTGATCAAGTTTTTTACTGATTACATGAATGGGGTCAATTTGGTTGGAGTGGTAATCCGGATTTATGGTATAAGAGTGAGCAAGAAAACCAACCCTACGAGAAATATAGTTATCCCCCACCACCTTTCACCATACCCCAAAACCAAGCCCAAGAAGAAGGTTATAGTTTGACTAATGCAGAAATCATGGACACATTAGAACACTTGACCAATTTGCCAAGTATAATGAGGAATGGGAAGCGCAAACTTCCTCAAGGCTCGAGGCTTTGGAGGGGCATGTGAGCAAACTGATGGAAGTGGTGATCTGTTTGGAAGCTCATTATTCCAAAAATAAACCATCCAAAGTCGAACTCGAAGATACGGTGAGTGAGGTCACCTTGACAAAATAGTTTGAGTTTTTAAAGGGATGAGGAGTTTGTGGTTGAATGCAATGAAGTTGAGGAAGAGGTGATTGTGCTATATCCAATACAATCATCACCCCTACCCCCACCTAGTGAACCAACTCCACCATTTTCGGATGTTTTGAAGGAGAGGAGAAAAATGACCATCCCAAGCCTCCTAACCAACCTACTCTTTTGAAACCAACTCCACATCAACAAGACTTTCTTCTTGAAAGTTTTGTAACCCCACCTCTCTACTTTTGGATACTCATGGTGAAGGTGTTCAAACCTTCACCATAAGGATAACATTAGGGTCGTGCCGACGACCTTAAATATACGGAGCTTCTTGGGAGGCAACCCGAGCTTTTAAGTTAGGCTAGTATTTTCCCTTTCTTAAAAAAAAAATCAACCATGTCCTCAAACCCTTACCCAAAACCACAAAAATACCACCACAATCAACCACCAAAAACCACCACCAAAATCACCATTTAGGAGTACTACTAGTTGTTGCTTTTTGTGGATGTTGATTGAACTTGCATAGTTGTGGATTTGTAGTGGATGGGTCAAAGTTGCATATTGGGCGGAGTTCGGGAACATGGAGGAGGAACATTCATTGAGGAGTGAGCATTGCTACCGTCGGGAGGACCTTTAAGGTCCTAGTTGTGAGTATTTTTTTCTTTCCCTCTTATTTCTTTATCGTATTCTTTTGTTCACAATGTGTGTTTCAAGTGTGGGGGGGAGGAACATATCTCATTGTATTGTATTGTAGTGTGCATATGCTCTACTTTGATTTTTTTTGTTTAAAAAATAAAAAATTCCCGCTAAGTTGAAAACTCGAGTGGGCAACTTAGGCAAAAGTGGGAGGCCCAGATAGGTTGAAACCCCGAAAGGGCAATCTATGCAAAAATGAGAGGCCAAATGGAAAAAGGTGAGGGTGAGCATTGAAAAAGGAAAAAGTGTGAAGCTAGGATGAAAACCCGAGAGGGCTCCTTAGCAAAATGAGAGAAATTGAAAATTTTATGCTTATCTTGATTTGTCTAATGGGTAGCTATTGGGTAGAGTAAGTTAGCTTGACATTATATGTATACCTCATTTTTGTTATGGTTTGTTGGGTGTTTAGAATATCTTTGGCTTTGGGATGTGAGAGCGTGAGAAATTCTTATATCTTGGGGGTTTGGGTAGTCTAGGAATAAGATGTTGGATGTTTTCGGAAAACCTTTGCATGCTAGTTTACGAGTAAAGGTTTAAGTGTGGGGGATTTGATGTGACGTCAAATGCATGTATTTTCTGAAGTATTTAACATCTCTTTTTTATCTTTTTGTTGGAGAATTTCTAGATTTAGGTAAGTTTACATCATAAGGGGTTTAGATAACCGTTTTCGGTTTTCGTATCTAAATCCTTCATTTTGTAACCTATTTTTAGTCTAATGGATTTTTAGTCCTTACGAGCATC
>JAULKM010157288.1:0-11713 GCA_032355605.1 Rubia tinctorum
TCGGGTTATAATCAGGTTTTGGGTTGAAGTTCGGTCGTGTCGGCTTAGATTCGGGTTGAAATCTCTCGGGTTAAATTGGTTTTGGATTAAATCGGTCATTTCGGTACATGTCGGGTTTCGGATTCGGGTCAGAGACTGACATCTCTAGGTGTAGTAATGTGTTTTCTAGTTAAAGTCTTGAATTAGGTTAAATTGTGTTAGTAAGAAATTCGAACCTTGTAATATTTTCTTACTACAAATTTAGGTATTTCATTTTATTCGACTTGTTCGGTATCACGAAAGTCGAATTCAGAATTCGAATTCAACTTGATTTATTCGTTTTTCATGGTATGATATGGTTCGATTTCGGTTTATAACTTTTAGAGATCAACTTGATAAACCAAATTGAATAATCCAAAATGCAATTAAATCAATCTGACACCCACCCTTATCTAACATGATACACTCTCTTTTCACTTACACTTTTTCACGGTAGAATAATATATTTTGATAAGAAAAGGTAGAATAATATATTAATTTAACTGTAAAATTCTATTCTTTTGAACTTAATAAAATATAAAGTATGTTTAATTCACTAAAACTTATACGTAACCTAGATCAAGCGGTCAAGGCAGCATGTCTAATTAGGTGCGATTCGAGTTCTAATTCTCTCTGGGTTGCATTATTATGACTTTAAATTCTCAATATACATCTTAGGTGGGAATTCTCTCTAGGTTGCAATATTATGACTTTGAAATCTAAGTATGCACCTTAGGTGGGGAGGGTGGAAAGCTCAATCCACGTTATTGTATGAGCCACTAAAAAGGACCATGACTGAAAGAAAGTGTTTGTTAAAAAAATTTATCAAGAAAAGCATTCATAATATAAAATATTTAAATTCGATATAAAAAAGGGCCCCCACTCCCAAAGAAAAGGTTAACTCAATCCATGCTGAATCTTAAAGTTGAAAGGGACGTGGCAACCTAAAAATCTTTATTGGTTCTTACTGTACATGGGTTGAAAAAAAAACAAAAAATAGAAAACAAAATCAAAATCAAAATAAATTATTTGAAACTGAATAATCGACCAAATTTCATAGTATATAATTTTTGGATTTCCAAATTGATTAAATCAATTCTGAATATTCCCTCTGTCTCAACATAAACTTCACAGTTACTATTTGACCATCAACACTTTCAAACTTTGACCACATATTTGAATAGATATATAAACAATACTATTATCGTATTCAATATTGTTTGATTCGTCGTAATAAGTAGTTTCTAAATATTAACTTTTATTTGTCATTATTATACGTAGTTAAACATATTAATAAACAAACATATTTTTTGAAAATCGTGAAAAAATTTTGTACACCTTATAGTAGGACGGAGAGAGTTTAATTTTTGGATTAATTTTGGATTTTGAAACTCAATTCGAATATCAAAATGTAATTAATTAATACATAAATAATATAAATATATATATATACACTCTTTGAAATATATTTTAATATATATAGTATATGTAGATTAATAAATAAATAAAACTCAATTTTAAAATGTACTAAGTTATTAGGTGTGAAGATAGCTAAGACTTTGATCTTGAACTTGTTTTATAGTTGGATTCTTTTTTCATTTTGATGAATTAAAATTTTGTTATACGTTGGTGTGTTATATTAAATTCATTGAATTGGTGCGAGTATGTAATGCGTTTTGTAGTTATAGTTTTGAAAATGGATTGAGTTGTGTTAAGAAATTTCAAAATTGTTATTTTTCTCTCTACAAATTCAGGGAATTCAGTTTATACGACTTGTTCTATTTCAATTCGAAAGTTTGATTTATTCAGTTCTCTTGGTGATATAGTTCAATTTCAATTTCTAATTTTTTAGAGGTCAACACGATTAAATCGAATTGAATAAATCAAAACTTAATTAAACAAAAAAATCGACTTGACACCTACCTCTAATTCTTCCATTAATTTTTAATATCCCAGCTTGATTGAAGAAGTACTCTGAATGTAGTAAACTTTAATAAAAAATAACTGAGTAACACTGATTCCAAAGAAATTAATGTTTATCTACGAAAGATTTATTGATTATTATCTATTTATGCAAAATTTCCTACTCCTTCCCTCACAAGGGAATTTGTGAAGATTTTTTTTCATAATTTTCATAAACATATTTAATTGTAAATATATGTGACCATGGATAATACATGCATATATTAAGAAATAGTGAATATTACTTGTTATTGTAGTTAGATTATATTTCATTTTCTGCATAAGTCTTTCTACCTCCATATTGTTGGAATAGTATATTTCAGTCAACGTATATTTTCCATATATAGTTGGAGGATTAATTACGGAGATAATTAATGCAGTTATTTTGAGCGATCGGAGTGTTTAGCTGGAAACCACTTTCAATCATCTAGCATCAATTATATTGGGCTTGCAACTTATTATCACTGAACCTATAGGGTTACACACAAAGCATGAAATTGGATAAAAGAAATGACTATTGGGCTAGGCGCCCAAATAGTATTTATATGAGAATTGAGTTTAGAACTCATTAGTCTAATTGGGTTAGGCCCAAATTGACTTGGATTAGGGTTTTTCGGATTAATGATCATTATGTATAAATAGATATTTTTACAGAAATGTTCAGAATCAGATTATTAGAACTCTGCCCGTTCCAAATGGCAGAAACTAGAAACCAATCCAATCATTCTCAGAAAACAAAGATCACCGTAAAGAGAAGAAAAAAAGACTAGGTCTTTGCTTGCTGATCAACGTTCTAAGCTGACAGCGGTGTAGGCGATCTGATCGTGCTGTGTGAATACGTATAGAGGAATCACATCTGGGATTCTCGTCCCTGTGGTTGATCGAATCTGACGGTAAAGTATGCTTCAAAGGTAATTTAAACTCTTAGATAGATTCGAATTAAATACATGCATGAGATCCGGGATTAGATAATTGATTTTCCACTAAATTAGATTTAATCAATTCCCAACACTTCCTACAAAGCTGGATCACATGTTTCTCTTGTGCATAACTATAGTCTCATACACAAAAGTAATCAATGGCAAACAATGGAAGACCTTCTATCCAATCAAAGGTTTACGACATGGATGCCCCTTATCTCTTACTTGTTTATACTCTGTCAACAACCACTCTCCTCTGCACTGGAAGCTGGGCTCAATTACACTGCGAGATTAGGATCCCAGATCAGCAAAAAGGTCCAAGAATTTCCTATCTCATGTATGCTGATGATTATGTAATTTTCACTGATAATAAACAAGAAAATATAAAAGTTTCTGGCAAGATGACTGGACTCATATGCAAAGCTTTCAAGTCAAGGAATCAATTTCAAATAATCCTCGTTCTTCTTTAGCCCCAACACACCTCAATGGTGGATGAATTGGGCATCTTATGCACTAAACATACATAGAACAAGGCTACCTGATAAGTATTAGAAGTCAACATACTTACCATGAGGATAAGTAGAATGATTTTTGAGGGCATCATCAATATTTTAATGAGGAAAGTGTGAAAAATGAAGGGGACAGGGTCTCTTTGAATGGTCGGGTAACACATGCAAACTTAGATCTCCGGACAGTTGCATCGCATGTGATGTCAGTGTGCAAACTTCCCAAAGAGATGAACAGAAAATTGGACGATTGTGATCAACAATTTCATCTTGAGAGGAAGCTCGGAGAGTAGAAGAATACTTTGAAAAATGGGGAAACCTTGTGCAAACCAAAACAAGAAGGTGGTCTAGGTCTTAGATTATCTGAACATATGAACTAGCCACTGCTGGCTAATGGCTTTCTTCATCACGAGTATGTGGAGATACTAGACGTGGAATGGGTGGGACCCATTCGAATGGAGCACCAGTTACATCATAGAGAAAAGAAGATGGTACAAATTAGAGTTGATTCAGAAGGACATGCAAGTGAGTAGATCATGGATATGGAAATTTCACAATCACTGGAAGTGCAGGTAGAGGCAGTAATGATACCAACAACAAACTAGGTGGTCATAACATAACACAGTCAGGTATACCCAACATTAGAAACTCCCATTGCACAAATTTAGAATGGTAACAACATGATTTACTCTAGTTTTATTGACATGTGTGCTGCACATAAATGGGATGACATGCCTGTACAAAGAATATGCTGGAAGGAAACACCACAAAAAGTTGTAGTATGTCTATTTGAAATGAAGGCAGACAAGAAAACAACGGAAAGGTGTTTGGAGTTCCCAGGGTTAGGAAATGGGTGACACATCCCTGCAGAAGGTTCAATAGGGAAATTTATAGTGGCCTGGGCTAGTTGCATTCAACTAGAAGTCATTAGAAATAGCAGTCATTTTTGTACTAGTAAATTGCAAGAGTAGGGATAACCTTGTAAGGTCTCAACAGTTTGTGTACAACACCCATCAAGAACATGCATGTTGGAGATTTGATAAATGATGACATGCCCTCTTACCAGTACATGATGGTATTGCTCCATCGAATACTATCAGCTCAAGATAAAATAGAACTAGGCCACGGAGGAATTCCAAAAATCAAATAAGACAGATAAAGGAAAGTTCATGAAATTGGTCCAGGAACCAGAGAAGACCCAGCATATGCTAACACAACGCTTTTGCAGAAATCTATACAGTGCAAATTCATATCCACCGAGGATGGGATTTGATGATACCCTGGACGAAGTCATCAATAGGAATCAAGCAAGACTCAGCTTAACACTGTTGCAACAACCTTTTAAACAACGAGGAATCCGGAGTGATCTAAAAATCACGAAACCTTGGAAGGCTCCAGGATTAGATGGCATGCCTGAAGGATTTTATATGAAACACTGAAAGCATGTAGTCAACCATAATGGTGGAAATTCAAAAAATACTCGAAGGACAGCCAGTGCCAATATAATGGAATAAATCTCTATTACTCCTCATACCGAAAAAGAAAATTCCAGCTACAATGGAAGACTACAGGTCAATATCCCTGTACAATGTCAAATACAAACTACAAGCCAAATTCTTAGACACAGGGCCAACATCACTCATGAACTTCATAATTGACTCGGCCCAGACAGGATTTGCCAAAAACAAGTATATTGGCAAAAATGTCCTAGTTGCACATGAAATGCTAGAATTTATAAGGAAGAAAAAAAGGGGGGATAGGCCCAGCAGCAGTAATAATAAATATGTGCACAGCCTACAACAGAGTTTCATGAGATTTTCTAGAACATGCTGCAACACATATTGGGCTGCCACAAAACAAAATTCTGTTAAACAAACAATGTGTCACAACAATTACGATGGTAGTGAAGATAAATAAGTGGCAGTCAGATTTCTTCTCTCCAATGTAGGAGCTGAGACAAGGATGTCCGCTATCGTTCCAATGGTAAAATGGTAAAAGACCTGGAAAAAGGGTGAGTGGAGGATCCTTTCCCAGCCATTAGTCCTGAATAATATATGAAAAACCCACTTTGGTAAGGGCTACAACTAGCTAAATAAATGCATGTAATTATTTAATTTTAAATTAATATTATTTGTTGTTAATTTCATATATGTTTGTAATAAAAAATATTTGTGATTCAGTACATCCCGAGTGACATTGTACCACTCCTGTCAAATGACAAGACCCCCGTGGTGCTGAGGTGCTACAGGAGAGAGTGGCGCATGAACTACTCAGGGGGTGGGAAGATCAAGGACTTGTCCCCAAAGAGTTTTGGCGAGTTCCTCTCCAGCAACCACCTACGCATTGGGGACACCTTATTTTTCGAGGTCATAGAAGCTGGAGGGCTGATTGTCTTCAAGCTCATCATAATGCGAACTGATTAAGTGTATTGCAATTTCTGTTTAGTTGGAACTAATACAATTCTTATTCGAATTTATGTACGAATTGTAAAGATATTCTCATGACTGCTCTTTTTTTAAAAAAATTAACTACCTTATTTGAACACTATATAATTGACTGTATGTGCGATTTGATCTGTGCATGATTTTAAAAATCATTTTCAACCGTAGCATTCAACACCATTTTCTACAATTGTTTTAAAAACTATTGAACAAATAATTTTGTAGACCAAAGTCAATCATTTTCAAACAAATTTGACAGAGATAAAAGAAAAGAAAAATATCAATCAAGCAGAAAAGGCATGGGAACTTACGGTGTGACAGTGTGAAGGAAGTGGTTTGGTACGAGTGAAGTGGAGGAGTAAAATGGGGAGGAATTTAAAGGGAGTACTGGATGTGTATGAAACAGGGAAAGATTTCTATAGTTGTTTTAGCACCATGATTGCTACTTTAATGCCTAATTGTCCTTTTACATTCCACACCATTTTCTACAATTGTTTTAAAAATCATCGAACAAATACTTTTGTAGACCAAAGTCAATCATTTTCAAACAACTTTAACCTCTAAAAGTTCTAAGTGTAACATACCTGTGACGTCGGCCATCCATCGCATTACATGTCGATAAAAATGACACACAATGCAAAGTCGGTTGTCCTCATAAAACATTATATGCGATATCGCACACTATTCGGTAAGAGTATTTACTTCGGTTTTTACAACTTTTACTTCGGTTAATATAATAACCAAAGTAAAAGGTGTATTATTTACCTCGGTTATTTTTAATCGAGGTAAAATTATCTTTTAATTTGAAAAAAATAATTAACCAAGGTAAAAGAACTTTTTAATTCAGTTATTTGACCTAAGCCAAAAAATTGAGGTAAGGTAGGGAAGTAATATGTCATTTTTCTTGTAGTGCCTTAAGAAAGACTAGGAAACACATAGTCTCCATTGAGAAACAACTACACATCTTCCCTTAAAGATTAATTACAAAAAACTTAGCTAAGAACATACTTAGAGTATGACAGAATATTTTTGCCCACATAGGTACTAGCTAGGAAGCCTTCACTTGTCCTACTTTTTTTTCGAGAATTTCCTTTAGCTTCCATCGCATGTGCTAATACACCTCGTATTATGCATACTCATTAAGTGGACGAAGTATGCATAAGCCTATAGGTCTTGCTTTAAGCCCTCCACATGTTGCTCTTAGCAATGAACATGAACTTTCCAACCCGCCTCCTTAGTATTAGCATTAGGAAGTAATGCAATAGTAACTTCCGTACGAAGGGTGACATTCACCTCGTGTTGTTACTTCAATAGTTCTTCCAGCTCCTGAAACCTTTTCTTAGCTCGAAAGCATTGCAGTTCCTCACCTTCCACCAAAACCTACAACCTCTCACATTTCGTTAGAAGTAGAATAGAGAAATCATGTTCATCGTTATATCGAACCCTCCAATATCGAATCCCCATCATTAGTTGGCAACATTTAGCCTCTAATTTATCATTCCTTCGAAGAAGATGATCCATGTGGTCATCCTGTATTGATATAATAACCCTCATTCGTTCACTCTCTCAAGATTTCCCCAACAAATACCTCTGCCACTCTCCTTCTCGTACAATTACCTCCATCAATTCCTTCTTTATTCTTCAAATCTGAAAACTCTGCTCGAATGGATAGCTACCATACTCATCTAAAGTTACAAAGTTATGCTCCAACCGCATCTTCCACCCTAACTCACAATCAATAAACCTTAGGAGAAGGAATTTCACACTGTCTCCTAGCTCCATTAAACACCCTTTAATCTCAGATGAAACCCCCAAGCTCTTGAGATGTTCGTAGACTTGCTCCAAATCTGATATAGTGGCCCTAGCCGCTTTAGTTAAGTCACTATTGAGACTCAAACTTCCATATCCCGGCCAATACCAACCACCTCTAGTCCCCCAACTTTTGAGGAAACACAACCGCTAAATCCATACCTTGTGAAAACACAGTAGATAAAGACCTCCCTAGAGAAGCCCTCCCTATCTATACAACATACAATCCTTTGTAAAAAAAAATAGAACATAAAAACAAAATAATTATAAACACAACATTATATTTTTCAAATAGCTATCATTTCATAAGGATTACATACAAAACTGATACACCAAACACAACTAACCTACCTTAGAACTAGCCACCTCATCCATGCCATAAGAATTACTAGGCAAACCATCCCCTCACCCACTACAACAACACTAGCACCATAATTATCAGTCACAGTTCCCGACCACAACTCACCACTGACCCTGTCGGGCTCAATAAGAGCCACACATCGGTCAATCTCGCAACCCTCCATCACTCCAATAGAGAGCAATGAGCCCATCCTAGCCAATTCTCTAACTAGCTGAAAGGCTTTACCACCCCTCCTTCCCTTCACTATTTTTATCAATCATTTATCAACAACGCCTTTCGCGTTCTCCAATGCTTCCTCCAAAATGCATCCCACACCCAATCCTATTATATCTATCATATTCTTATCACAAATTCAAAGCATGTCCTTTAGCCTCCCAACCTCAGCCACTTTCACGTACATAACTGCAAGTAATCCTCAAAAATCTCGAGTGCTCACTAGCCTATCAAAAAACACACCAGGGTAGTCCGGACATGCATGATCATCCTTATTCAATGCCCTAACCTGACTACGCAACATGGCCATTTCCATTACCATTTCACTGATAGTCATCATCTCTTTTCCTAACAACGGTTCAAGCAATTTCAGTTTCTTTTGAAACCCTTTAACCATACCCACATACTCAACAACACGTTGAGAGGCATCAGTTAACACTTCACAAATCTATATAATCATGCATTCATTAGGGTAATATGACATCAAATTGGAAATAAATAGGGAAACACTATACCTCTCCGATGAGGCAACCACGCTAGTAAGCATATGAATGTTAATCACGTACTCTCGTGATGACCTTCTAGTGCGCCATCGACCTCATCACTTTTGATGGGCATTCTCCACACCTCTCACCTCCACCGGCCTTGCGCTTTGTTACACCATCACTTCCCACACCGTCTTCATCTAGACGACAACATGTGTGTAAAGCTACAACCTTCACATCGCTGACCTTACAACGACCGCTAGATGCATTGGCATGTCACTCAACGAGTAGAGATTCGTAAACAGGTTGTAAAACTTCACGGCCATTAACAAATAACGACATACATCAGTAACGCACATTCTAGCAAAATAAAATGCTTTAAATTCAAGAAAAAAATCTTACCTCGCTTGCCTCTAGGCCTCCACACCTCCACCACTTGAGCAATCAATTCCCGCATAGATTTCATGTCCTTCTTCCATTTTAATTATTTACTAATAGGAACATTTTTGTTTCACATCAGCATCAAATCATTTCCAAGATGCTTAACATATGCAAACTTATCCTCCCAATCACGAGAGTCGTCAGGAACCCCCTGAACGAGATCACCTTTGATGTTGCAGGTTTAAAAGTCACCCAAAACTCAACAGCATCCACCTTGTGAATGTGGTAATACGTACAAAATAATTCCACACTGAAGTGCACCATTATGCAAGTGTTAGGCAATGCATTTAACACTTGTATTATCATCTTTTGTTTGGTTGATTGCTAGTTTTATTTAGGTTCTAACGACAAAGGGTTTAATGATCATTATTGGGTTTCTTGTCTAAATCCTGAGTTTTGTGCAAAATAGCTCGTGAGTACTTTTTCATTATCTTTTATAAAAGGCCTTCTGTGAGGGTGGTAGTAGATATTTGAAGGGCATTCACAAGGATGGTAGAAAATATCGAAGGGCATTCACAAGGATGGTAGTAGATTGAAAGCCACAGACTCCAAATCATGGTAGTAGATGGAATTGAGATCAAGAAAGGTGGATTTGAAGTTCAAGAATGCCAAGGAAGAAACAGAGGGACCGTTGTTCAAGGTTGCACAGATCTTGGGGAAAAATCCGAGAAGAATAATCCCTTGAGGATTGCACCATTGGATTTGTCTTCTCAAGCACTATAAAATCAACTATAGAAACTCCTAACTCGGACCAATGGTTCACCCGTAATGGAGTAAACAATTCAGCCGACCAAACCAGCCACGGCCGGCGCTGATCGCACTAGGCCGGCACGAGGCCAAGCCTAGCACCGCTCGTACCAAATGATACGACCCGTGTTAAAGGGCTTCAGCATTTCCTGTTCCACCCAACACAGGTTGTGCCAATTTCAAGCACGGATAGTGCCAATATCCATTCCGGATGGTGCCAAGTTCCAGCACGAACGCTGCCCGTTCCGGCTGGCCGTGCACTCCAAATCACCTTTTCACTCCAAAAATTGGCTAAGTATGAGAGTGGGATGTTCCATTTTACATGGCACATGCTGTTAAAAGTTACTAATTTCTAGACTAGCCGACGGGGTGCGAGGAATAACACGTCCTACGCCAAGATACTGAGCAAAATTAGGCTCCAGCTGAAGGGGCGCACCAAACGACGTGGAATGTGGATCAGAAGGAGCAAAAATGGATTGCCGGCCGACAGACCATGCCAAGCAATACGGGTCGTGCCAAGGCCCATCATCACTAGGCTAACTCATGTCAGCACGAGGCTATCCGGCTAGCACGACCTGTGCCATTTTGTACCCCCACGCCATTTGCGGCTGCTAGGGTTTTTTGGCCTATTTTAGGCATTTTTCAAGGCACATTTCCCTGCTTCTATATATAGGAGTTTTTAGTCTTCTAGGGTGAACTAAGTAGGCATAGTGTAGATTTTTTTCTCCCTCGGTAGGTAGAAGGAAGAGGAGAATTCTCTCTCTTTTGGAGTATTTATTCTCTTTTTCTTTCTCTTATTTTCCTAGATCCATGGTATTTAAATCAATATTTTCCATGGATCTATTTCTTAGGGAATAGTTAATTGAACTTAGGATAGTATTTTTATTCATGAATTGATTTATGATTTTTTGAGATTTAGATGCTCCTATCTTTATTCCTATGAATATTTTTGCTTTTTGTGATTTCCCTTCTTTAGAGATTTATGCTATGCCATTATTACGATGCATTCATACATGTATGGTAGTGTAATATCGTGCTATATTTCATTGCTATCTTGGGAGTGTTATAATTATGGAGTAGGTTCAAGAACACAGGTGAAATGAGTGCATTCATGTTAATAGGGGAAATATCTTTGCATGTGTTAAACCATTATTCTAATTGGCTTGTTATGCTTGAGGAATCACATGTTGGGCGGTCGATTTGGCAAATCCAAACGAGGGGAAACCCTTGGATTACCCCGATATGAGCATGATTGTTTGTAGCAACTAGGGTTTTGCCGACTTGGAAAAATCACAAGGTTGTTCCAACTTTAGAGTCATCACAAGGTGTCAATTTCATTTGCCTCTCTAGGCCCAGGGATTGATATCCATGATGGAGTGTCGAAGGCGTAATACCCTTACTTTCATATCTAATGGTTGCGACCTATGTGAGGCATTGCCCTTTCAGGCGGGCTTTGTTCCTCTAAGAGGGGGCGCATTAACATTGAGAGTAAGATGAGTGGGATGGTCTGCGGAGTCAATGGATTAGAGCGCATCCCTAGTTACAGAGACGGTGAGATAAGCATGTTTTGGTGGTAGTACCTTGTGTGACAGACAAGGGATATATCTGGCTATCTCCAAGCCATATGACATAGGCATAAGATAGGTTTATATTCTTATATGTGAATGAATCGAGGATAAGTGTCATTTATCGATCATGTTACGCAAATACCCCCAAGTGCTATTTTATATAGTTTAATCTGTTGATTGCATGGTTGTAGTTGTTAGTTGGGGGGGGGGGGGGGGGGGGGGGGGGGGGGGGGGGGGGGGGG
>JAULKM010157297.1:0-16709 GCA_032355605.1 Rubia tinctorum
TATTTTCTGTAAACTAATGTATTTGAATTAATTATTAAAGGTAGAATTAATGAGTAGGATAGAGAGAATCAAGTGGGTCCATTGAGTGATTTGGGAGTGGTTCTCACCATTGTGGTGAAAAAAGTGGAGTATTTTAGTTGTGGTTTGAATTGCTGAGGTGGAGGAGAGAGATTGATTATTTAATTAAGTGAAACAATTTGAGTGGTTTGAGAGTGGTTCCCCCATTGCACATGGTCTAAAGTGGAGTTCTTTTTCTTTTGGTAAAATGCATTTTGACCCTCGAGTTTTAACACGAGTGAACTCTGAACTCAAAGTCTGTGTGAAATATAATTTTGAATTTTGAAAGAGTGTTTGAATTTTGAAAGAGTGTTTGAATTTTGAAAGTGCAAAATCAAATCTCTTAACAGTGATTTATGGTTTGGACGGTCTAACAATAACATGAATTATAGAGTCTACCTTTTGAAAAACGGTATTTCATAAGTTATGGAAAAATCAAGGTTAAATTGCAAATTAGAATAAATCAAATTTTGCGTTGCATTATTTGGGTCATAAATTTATAACTATTGCGAGTTACATAATAAAATTTTAATACTGCAACTAAAACCCTTTAATTTCTATAATTCTAATTCAACATCGTATTTCCATATGGTTGTGGAAAAACGGGTTTTTCACAAACTTTGTCTGAATCATATCATAATTTAGACTATAAATATTTATAGTTTAAAAAATATTTTAAAGAGAAAGTATCCTGTTATTGCATAACGATTACCATTCATGAAAAATCTCGTTTTAATAATTTTTAAAGTCAAATTATAATTATTTATATAATAGTAGAATATCTCCCACCACATAATTATATCGACCACCATAATTATTTAGAGTCAATATCCCCGACCTCATTTCTGATGGAGATGCCAAGACGAATACCACCATAAATGAAAATATTTCACGAATTGATCAAACAATCAAAGGTTATGTTTGAGATCTTCTAAGTGACACGGTTGGACCGATGAAAAGGTCAAGAAAGAAGCTTAGAAATGCAACATTAAATGCTATGATTGATCAACTTCATGATGAAAGAACTTAACACTAAATCGGCTAGGGCTTGGATTAATTATTCAAACTTGACGATTAACTGAAAACATCGTGAAGAACATTATATTCTTTTTTCCCATTAGGTTTTTAACGAGGTAGTGTGTTCTTTGTAAATTATTGTAATATTATTTTATTCCAGTCCATAGCTCGGCTATGTGGGTTTTTTGAAGAGCTATTTTTGAATTCAGATTGTTATTTTCGACCCAGTCCATTAGTGTTTCGAAAATATTCAGTTTTATTCTGATTAGACTTAGATTTGGTAAGATTAGATAAAATAATATTCTTCAAGATGACTTGGAGAAGAAATCAGGTAGATTACATTTATTTTTAGAAGTTCTAGTTAGATATGGTTTTACCTTCTTAAAACTGTCATAAGTTGAATCAGTTTCCATGTGTGATTAGGGTTTTGGGCCGAGATTTACCCTATAAATAGAGGGGGCTGGCGAGTTGTTCTACACCCTTCATCAATCATATATAGAATTTTGAGATCATTCTCTGTGTTTGCGAGCTATCTTCATTGTTGCTTAATCTCGCGGGTTATTTAAGTATCAATAACCTTGTGAACTAATCACGCGGGCTAGTTAGTGAGCAAGTCGAGATTGAGGGTACCCCGAGGGCTAGACTCTTGAATTTCAAGCAACCAAATAGAGGATGTGCGATATCCCTTCATTCGGTCAAAGATCTAAATTCCGCAATTCAGAGTTTTCGCAAGGAGATTCATATCAGTTTCATAATTCAGACTATTGCAATACATTTGAAAAGTTTTTCAAACTTATAGGAAGCTGTTTGCATTAATAAAAAATCAAATCACCCCATTAGTTATATCAATTATAAAATGACTTCGTCTAACTATTAATCTATCAAAACAAGACTTTGTGTATTTTAAAAAGTTTTTGAAATTATGGGAAACTCATTGCAATAAATGGAAACATACATAAAATTGCCTTATTATTTATATTAATTATAAAATGACCCGTCTAACAGTTAGTCAATCTAATTAAGATTTTGTGTTTATAGTTAGGTTTAAGATATAACACTACTACAAACTAATCCTAATGTAACTCTATGAAAGTGTTGCTTTTGGTGCTAAAAAATACTAGAGAAAAGTGCGCTTTCAATCCTATGTTTTGTTCAAATTTGAAGATATAACCTTGTAAAATTTGAAAGTACAAATCTAATCTTGGACTTCGTTGATCAAAATTTCAACAACCAAATTGGTCGGAAATTGGTGAAAATGCCATAATAACCCCGAGTTAATATATATATATATATATACACACATGTGTGTGAAAAGATCAAAGCATCTATGTTCATAACCTCTGCTTAACTATCTATCCTCATCTCATTTCCTCTTTGACCTCACTCTCCGCCTAATCCCCCGCTCCCATTTCCTCCGCCAAATTTAGTTTCTGCCTAAAATGGGTCTATTTCGTGAGGGTGGTATGAACAATAAGGATGGTGCAAACGACGGGGAAGTGGGCTAGGTTTCCGGCTTGGTGGGGGATATTCTGGCGGCGGTAGGGGGGATATTCTGGCGGTGGTAGTGGGAGGCTAATACGGCTTTGGTGGTGGTGGGGCTAAGCGGTGGGGGCTGAGTGGCTAGGTTTCCAAAGGTGGTGAGGTTGAGCGGCTAGGGTTTCCGGCGTGGGAGGCTGAGCGGCGCTAGGGAGCTGAGCGGCTAGGTTTTTGAATGGTCGGAGGCTAAGCAAGGGCTAGGGTATTAGGTAGTGGGGGGTTGAGCGGCGAAGCTAAAGTTTTCGGAGGTGGCGGTGGGCCGGTGGTTCTGGGACGTGGGCGGAGTGGCTGAGGAGCGACGGGGGTTCTAGGCTGGTGGCGGAGCAACGCAGATTTGGCAGAGGAGCGCATAGGTTCTGGGCTGGGAGTGGAGCAGCGGGGGTCCGACGAAGGGGTGGAAAAGGTCCGGAGGCGGAGCTGCGATGAAGCAACGACGGAGGTGTGTTTGAAGAAGAAGAAGTCCAAGGATAAAATAGTCATCAAATTTTCAATTTTTAGCCTAGGGGTATTTAAGTATTTGTAGATTGGTCAAAACCTGATTTCATTGAGTCAACGCCGAAATTGAGCAAAATGGGTATAACTGCACAATTTTACGAAAATATAGGGTTAAATTTGCACTTTCGGATTTTATAGGGTCATATATGCACTTTCAAAATTTAATAGGGTTGTTTATGCACTTTTACAAACATTACCTTAGATTATGTTGCATTAGATCTAACGCAACACTTTTCAATATTTAACATTTTTCGAACCTAAAAGTAATACTTTACAAACTATTGTAATATTTTAACGAGTGTTCCTAGAAAAGTGGTATGATAGCTCTTGTACTTAGTAGCGTAAATTTAAGGCCAAATTTTAGGATAAACGGTATTTCCTAAGATTTTTTATATGATGTGTGTCGAATTGCGATCGTGAAAATATCTTTCTTTTTCAATCTGTTTTCATTTTCTCTCCTAATTGTTCTCCCAAATTAATTTTTTTTCTTGTTTCAAATTGTTGAAAATAAGTGTGCACTAGACTTTGTGTGTATATATATAAACTCTAATAGAAAATTACTCTAACTAATCTATTGTAATACCTACTTAATAAAAACATCAAATGGATTAAAAATAAAGTTTGGATTTGAAGAAATCAAACAAGGGATGAGAAAATCCTTTGATGGAAATATCAGCAACCTGAAGCGAAGTGAAAACATAACAAACATGTAACTTGCCAGAAGCCACCAATTTCCTGGTGAATTGATAGTCAATGTCAATATGGTTCGTCCACTTGTCAGCAACATAATTTTGAGCCAGAAAAATAGCACTTTTGTTATCACACAATTGAGGAGGTGAACCAGCAAGCGTAAAATAAATATCCTTAAGCAATTTTGACAACCAAACAACTTATGCAGTAGTATTTGTTAAGGCACGATAGTTGGACTCAGAACTAGACCGAAAGGCTGTATGATGTTTCTTGGTACTCGAAGAGACAAGATTAGCACCGAGAAATACATAGTCATAGGTCGAGCGACGAGTCTCTGGACATCGAGCCCAGTCAACATCATTGTAACCGAAGATCTCAAAGGAGCAATCAGACTAAAAAGTGAGACCTTAATGAATAGTTCTACGAACGTAATGAAGAATACGAGAGTGACTGCTACAAAATAATCATCTTTGTGACTGTTGCTAAAATGATGATCACAAGGATCCCAGAGATTCTTACAGACATAATTAACTGCAAAAGTCTAATCAGGATGAGTGATCATATGAAACCATATTAGAGTTATGAGATTATATTATAAAACTAATTGGTACTATGTAATTGTGACCCAAAATCTTTTAAATTAAGGTAAAACATTATTTTTCACCAATAGGGAACTCTTGACACACCCTTCACGTGCAATGATATATTTCAGACAAAGACTTGTATAAAACCGTATCATTCCGAGATTAAGGATTGATATGCAATATAATGAAGTTTGATTTGAGATGGGTTCCAAATTTAATTTATAGAAAGTTTTGAGAATAAGGATGGATCTAGGTGTAAATATCACTTTTTGGAGATCTTGGGTACAAATAATTGGAGAATTAATGATTCCGGGTCACAAGAATCTTGCGTGTCAAGAATTCGCGTCGAGAAATTTACCAATTAATTTTTCTATCCATTCCCACGCAATGCGCGCGTTTTTAATACCATGTTTGATGTTTCAATCAAACCTTGTGATGTTATACCATAAGTCTTTTTCAACTAAAATCATGTGTTTAAAGCTAAATCTTTATCTTTTTAATCTAAATCTTGTTTTTATATTTTAAAGTTTCAGCATTTTACTTATTCAAAGACTAGTTTATGATATTTCACATTTAATTTTTAGTTTTTTTACATTTTATACTTTCATTGTTCTTTTTACTTGCTAATAGATTTTTATTAAATATGTCTTGATGTTTCAATAGGGTGAATTATTATTCTAATTATTATATTGATGATTTATGTTTTTGACTTCAGTGTCACATTTTGATGTGACATTTGATGTTTTAAAATTAATATCTATTTAATTATTTAATCTTTAGTGTTTTTAGTGTATTAATTTTGAAATCAATACAAGACTCGGTCGCTCTGAGCCAAGGCCTTGCATGAGATCTTCTCGTAGCAAGACTGGAGTTTAGATCCTAATTTATAGGAATTTGTTTTTGGAGTTGAGCTCAAATTAATATTATTTTTTTCTCAAGGCATTATTTGAAAGATTTATGAAAATTCAGGGGCTGAAGTACAAATTTCGAAATAAACTGGGAAACTTCTCCGTCTTCCTTCCCATCGCCACCCACTTGTTGATGTCGGAACCCCTATTTCTTATCGTCATCGAATCTCCATTGCAGCATCATCGTAATCTAATCTCCCATCGTCGGATCTCTATTTTCCAGTATCCGTCGGGTTTCATCGCCGATTGAAAGCTCGCCGACCGTGTCAATTGAAGTCACCAACTTAATTGAAGTTGCCGACATCAATTGAAGTCGCAATAAACTCCGTCTCCCGTCAATGCACGTGATTGGAGAAGGAGAAAAAGCGTCGGCGAGCTGCGTGACTTGAGGTTTACGGTCGAAGGCAAAATTCCGGTAAGGTCAGAATCAGGTCGAAATTGGGTCGAAATTGGGTTGGATCAACATTTAGGCCTCTTGTCTAATTTATTTAATTTAAGCGTATTTGGACCTTTCATGTGAGTTTTTATATAAACGTGATGATGTTTCAATATTTTGCATTCATGTTTTTTTTCTCACTTTTAGTATGAATTTTTTATATTTTATATTATGAAATTTTAAATTGTGAAATTTATTTTAAAATATGACGATATTATATTACTTTGACTTGACCTTTCATGTTTTAGATTTTTTTGTTGGATTCGTAAAATAGCACTGTACTTTTAAGATTTATGAATTTTGGAACTTTATGACGTTTTATTTAACCATGACAATGTTTAAATTTTTTCCCTTTAATGTTTTAGAAATTTTGTACTTTTTTACATTTTATATTTATAAAATTCGAACTCTTTAGGATTTATAGAAATAGTTAATATTTACTCCCCATCCCAACTCTGTTTAAGAAACATGTTGGACCGTTAATATGTTTACCTTCGTATAATAACGGTTAATTAAAAATGTGATACTTAGAAACCAATTGTTGTTACGATGAATTCAACAATATAATATATGATAATATTATTGTTCATATATCTATTCAAATATGTGGGCAAATTTTAATATAGAATAGTGTAAAAAAAGTAAGGATGCAAATAGAGTGAGATAAATGAAGTACCATTTTTGTTTGGCGTTTGTTATTTTTATTTTTAATATATTGTTTTTTTATGTTCAATGATTTACAATTATATGAAATTTTATTTAAATTATGACATTTCAATTTTTTATTTTTTATTTGAAATTTCACGTTTTATTTTCATGAATTTTAAACTTGTGATAATTTATAACAATATGAAGATATTTTTGAAAGTACATTAGTTTGAGCCTTTTGTGTGTGATTTATTTAATTTATATGTATTTAGATTATTACGTTGTTTTTATACAAATATGATGACGTTTCAATATTTTGCATTCATGTTTTACACTTTTAGAATTATTTTTATATTTTATAGTTATGAAATTTGAACTTGTGAATTTTTTTAAAAAAATTGATAATATTCTATTCATTTTATTTTACTTTCAATTGATGTTGTAGACTTTTTTCCAATTGTAAAATATTGAACTTTATGACCTTTTATGTAACCATGATGATGTTTAAATTCTTTCCTTTAATAATTTACATATTTGGTACGATTTTATATTATATATTGAGACAAGTGTTGTGCGAGATCGTCTCTCATCGAGATCAAGAATTAATATGCAATGTTATGAAATTTATTTAAAGATGGGATTCCAAATAAATACCATTTTTTGTGGGGCTAGCCATACATAATTGGAGAACTAATGATTCAGGGTAATAAGAATTTCGCGAGTCAAGAATTCTAATAGGAGAAATTTCCAGATCAATTTTTTCCTCATTTCATCGCAATGCGCGAGATTTTACTACAAGGCTTGATGTTTCATTTTCAGTGCGTTCTTGATGTTTCAACCAAATCTTGTAATATTTTTCATAAACATTTTTTTTACTAAATCATGTATTTTAAAGTTAAATTTTGATCTTTTATTGTAAATCTCGTGTTTGCATGTTTATTTTTTGACACTTTAAATATGTTGACACTAGTTAGTGATATATAATTATCTTAAATTTTAATTTATAATTTGTATGTGCATTCATTTTGATTGATGTGTTGGTTTTTCAGTGAGTTCTTTTAAAAATTGCCATTGATGTTTTTTCCGGATTAGTTTTTTTTTGTGTATCCTTTAATGTTTCAAGTGTGCGAATTAGTTTTTAATTTTAAAATTGATATTTTATATATTTTTCGATATCAGTATCACATTTTGATATGACACTTGATGTTTTAAAATTTATGTGTATTTAATTTTTCTTAATGTATTTTTAGTTTATTGGTTTGATGTTTATCTCTTCTAATTTGATGTACATTTTAGTGTTTTTAATTTTATGTGTATTTTAGTGTTTTATTTGATGTTTCAACCATTTTTAATTTGATGTATTTTTTGTGCTTTCATTTGATGTTTAATTATTTTAATTTAATGTTTATTTTTAATGTGTTTATTTCTTGCTTAACTATATTAAATTTAATACTTTGGAGAATTTATTTGATATAAAACTATTTTTATTTGATGCGTATATTTAAAATTTATTTTGATGTTTAACTATAATCTAGTTTATGTTTTGTAATTTTGTTTGATGTTTAAATATTTTAATTTGATTTCCAATTTAGTATTTCAATTTAATGTTTAATTAATTTAATTTATGATCAAGGATTTAATTTGAAGTGGGTCTCCCAATAAGCGGCATGTCCATAAGTTTATAGACAGAGCACTTATATTTTACCTTACACATTGCATTTGTTAAATTACATACTAAATTTAGAAATTTGAAAAATAATATTTGTATTATATATTTTATATTTTCACATTTAAATACATATTACTACTTTTTTTAAAACTTTTATTACAATATTTATATTTTATAAAAAAAATACAATATTTGTTGTAAAAATCACTATGGACTGTCCATAAACTTACGGAAAGGCCATTTTCTTGAGACTTTCTCTTTAATTTGATATATATTTTTATTATTTTAATACCGATGTTTGCATATTTTTGAATTGATGTTTATTTTTTCATTTCAATGTAATATCTAATGATTTATTTTTGTCAAAATTTTGGGAAAGACCATCTTTCCATAGGCTTATAGAAAGACGAAGTTTCATTATAATTATAGAATGTTAGGGATTAAGTAGCAATTTTCTAGAAACTGCAACTAACGCGCCATATATATAAGATTTCCCTTTTTCATTTTCATTTAATTTCAATTTTTAACCGTCTGACTCCTCTTTCTCTTCTCAGTCAAAATTATCTTTGCCTAAGTTTTCCTATCTCGATTCTAACCCAAATTTCGCCGTTCATTTTTCTGCTTTGGTGTTCCTTTATGTTCGTCATAGGTAATTTTATACTTTTGAGTTTTATTGTTTCATTTTAGGGTTTTATGTTCATATTTTATGCCTTTTGTTTCAGTTATGATGTTTCTTATGTTTTATTGCAGCGCAATAGTGCATAAGAAGGATATATTCGTCGACAGTGTTGCGAAAGGTGAAGGTGATATTTATTTGTTAATTTTTTGCTATTATTGTGTATTTTTTTTGTCGAATATTGAATGCTTTGCTTTATTTTTCCTTATAACCGGTTTTTCGTTCTATTTGTTTGACGATGTTAGCATTTTTTTGTTTCCCCCAATTTACTAGGTTTAGGGTTTAGAAGATTTGTTAATAGCTTTGGTGTGTACTGTTTGTTTTTTCCTGCCTTTTTTTTTGTAAAATATAGTTTGAGGTGCTATTTTTTTGGATTTGAATATGATTTTGGTGTTGTTAAATTTTTATGTCCTACGTTAATTTTAGTTGACAAGATTCATACTTGTTATAAAAGGTTAAGTGTTTATTGTGAATATTGTTACTATTCTTCACTGGTTTTTAAAGGATGTTACATTATCAGTTTATCTTATAAGGTTCATTATTATGTCTGTAATGTTGTTGTTTTATTTTTTACTGATCAGTCTGGTTATTAATGTTGTGTTTATCAATCTGATTTATTAATGATTGTGATGATTTGGTTTTGTACAAATAGGTGTACGCAAATCTTCGCGCATTAAGAAATTCATCGACTGTTCTATTGGATCTTCCCAAGAAGAGGAAAAATGCAATTCATGTTGTTATTGAGGAACCAGAAACTTCTCCTATCATCACTTATAGGAAGGTTGCTTAAAAAATACGCTACTAATAAGTTTGAGGCTGTGGATGTTACAAGTTTGGATGTTGGGGCGTCTGGTGATAATGTGCAGGATTCGGTTGAGGGTGCTGGTGGTGCTGGGGTTTCTGAATTCGTTGAGGGTGCTGATGGTTATGATTTTGTTGAGGATGTTGACCTTGGTCGCGAATCTGGGAAGGTTAGGAAGGTCAAGCATGTTGTGAAGAAAATAGTTGGTAAGGGAAAGACTGTTGTGGTTGAAAAGGTTGCAGCTGAGAATATTTTTGGATTGAAAAAGGTTGTTGATGACATAACTGAAGCTACTCAGAAAGAGTTGAGGAAGAAAGTTGCAACTTAGAAGGAGTAAAAAGGAGTAAGCAAAAATGTTGTCATTGAGAAAATTGTATCTAAGAAGAAGAAGGTTGTTGTAACTGAGAAGAAGAAGTTTGTTGAAGCTGAGAAGAAGAAGGTTGTTGAGAAGACAACAAAGAAAGCTGAGGGTGATGCGGGACTTAAAATGAGAGATTGGGAGGTTCAACAAGTCGTGACGCTGGTGGGCATCGATGGAGTAAAGTAAGTTTTTCATTTTTTCAACATGATGTTTTATGATGAAACATGTGATTTTTGTTTTGAACTGTTTCTGTTTTAGTTGTGATTATTGTCTAACATCTTAAACATATTTTTATAAGTTACTTATTATTTCCATATGGCAGTTATAATTTAGTTTAAAGGGTTTATTTTTTATATTGAAACCTTTGTTGTATATTCATCATGTGATAATCTGTTGCTTTTAGTGAGTGAAGATATTATTTTAAAAATCAGTATACCTTTTTAAAATAAGGTTAACTTTTAAGTTATAATCCTTCATTTTTCCCCGAACATTATGGTTTCATTATGAAACATTTGTTGTTTGTTTTGATTTGTTTCTATTTTCGTTGTGATTTTTGTCTTAACATTTTAAACACAATTTTTTTTCCAGTTACTTATTATTTACATAAGGGTTATTATTTTGTTTAATGGGTTTACTATTTATATTAAAGCATTTGCTGTTTATTCATGATGTGATAATCTCTTGCTTTTAGTGAGTGAAGATATTATTCTATAAAGAAGTGTTCTTTTTAAAGTAAGGTTAACATTTTAGTTATAATCCATCATTTTATTGATGTGTTGTTGTTTGAAATTGTAGAGTCGAGAAGGTTTTCAAGTCTTTTGCAGGCCTGACTTGATTATCGATTTGATTGCCTTTTTCTCTGATTCTCATATAGCTGATGTTCATGATCTTGGTTTTGGTGGTCTGTTGGACCTTGGTATTCGTAAGTTTCCTCTTAAGATCGTTCCTTTTCTGGTTCAGAATTTTGATCCCGGTTTTTGTGCAACATGTTGGTGATGATAAGTACACCTTGTGTCCAGATGATGTGTTTAATGTCTTTGGTTTGCCTATTTATGATGAAGATGTTGTTGAAATTAGTAATGTGGCAAGGGTAAAAACCAGATTTAGAATTGTGGGAACGATGGAGGGAAAATTTTAAGATTGAAGGGAATGAGGAGATTCCTTTAGATCTAGTTTATGAGGTGATGCTTAAGCTGAGTGAAGGAGGTGAGGAGTTTCAGTGATGTTTTGTGCTGTGTTGGGTGCTTTGAGCAAGGGTATTAATATGAAGCTTTTAAGAGCTGTTGAAGATGTGAGTAGAATTAACAAGCTTAATTGGAGTGTATATATTCTCAAAATATTATGTGACGGTGTGGATAGATTTATTAAGTTTCCTCTTATAAGGCTCTGAGTAGCTATGTCTACTTTCTGTTAATTAGGTTTTTATAGCATGTTCCTTATCATGGTATAAAAGATTCCGTGGATGTAATACTTCTTCGTCATTGAACTGACGCAAAGATGAAAAGTAAGTGTGAGTGGCTGAAAAAATCTGGGTATGAATGAGCTGCACTACTGAAGGATGTATATCCTTTGACCGATTGTGGCAGACTGAGAGCTGGTGGGTCGAAAGGTACATTTGTTTTTGTTGGTAGTACGAGTGGGTCTCATAAAGCTGCTGCTCCTGGGTGTCGGGTTCTACAATTTGAAATTCCTGTTGGGGTTTCAATAGATGAAGAGATTGCAACCCCTAAATTGAATGTATGTATGGTGTTCCATTTTTTTGTTTTATATTAGTTTAGTTGTAATTTAGTATAATTAGTTATTGTTTTATAGGATGCTTGTGAGGCATTTAACTTGTTTCGAAGGGATATGGATGTGGTTACTTCCAAATTGTCAAAGCATTTTTCGAAAGCACAAACAGTGGCTGCTCAGGATGTTCCCAATACTGATTCAGAGCAGCAGCTTGGCTCTCAAGATTTCTTTGATAATCCTGCGATCTTGAAGCAAATAGATGAATTGATGAATAGTTTTAAGAAGAAAGTAGATGATTACATGCCCAGTTTCGACCTTCGCAATGATATGTGATTTGAATATCTATTGTAATAGGTTGTGGATTTAGATGCCCAGAATTTGAATGTTTTGGATGAAAACAGACACTCTTTTGTTTTTTTCAAAGTTACCTACTTATTTGTGTGCCAGGTTGGATTTTAGTTAAAACATTACATGTTTGTAGTGATACATCTTAACCATAAGTTGCATAATTCAGTAGCTTAGCATGCTATCAACCTAATTTTTTATTTTGGTAGATTTGGTATTTAGGTTAGACTAAATTATTTTTGGTCCCCAAGATACCATCTTTTGGTCCCCGAGAGCAAAACCTCATTATTTAGTACCCAATATATTGAAAATGAAAATTTTGGTCCCCAATACCATATTTTGGTTGGTTTTCCTATTTAATGCTACACGTGCAATGCACGTGATTTTATTTCCGGTAATGACAGGGGTAATTTAGTAATTTTACATTTTGTTTAAAACATTTTTCCTAAACTTTTAGAATTACCCAAACAAAGAATTAGAAATTCAGAATCGCCCTCCTATTTTCCCCAATCCGAAAACCTGATCCCTATATATCTCTCAATCTTACTGGAAAAATTACAACCTCTGTGAATCGCGGGTGGCGTTCTTGTTTAATCACGTTGCACGGGGTTTGTTCCCCTGTCATTGTGCAAAACCATTGAGCCAGTGGCAGCGCAGTCTCGTTACGGGCCAATTTGCGACGAAGCCCTAGGTAATTAAAAAATTATCGATTTCTCTTTTAGGGTTCATCTTTTCAGTCAAAGTTGATGGTTTTATAGTCTTATGGCGATGGGTTGGCTTGTGAGACTGTAGGTGACGATGGACAAAGAGAAGAGAGAGGCTGGTTGTGACAAAAAAGGGTTGCTGTTTTGGTGGGGGAGATAGAGCTCTTGAATGCAGTAAGTGTGTGAGTGTGTGTGGGTATTGAATGCATAAAGTGATATATTAATTGTACTCCCCACTGATAGTTGGATAGTAAATTATTTGGTTTCTCATTTTGAATGCGGTAGTCGCTTATTTTTTGGCTGAAGGATGAATACCATTTAGAGTAGGACAGTGTTTCCTCATCAATTAGTTAATCCATAGGAGTTTTTACTGTTGCTATGATTAGTTATGATTATGGATAATAATTTGTGTGGGATGGGATTAATATGGTTAAATATATTCTGTAGGCCCAGTTAGGTAAGTTAATATTTTAATGTAGGTAGGGTTATGGTTTATTATTTATAGTAATCCAATGTTGTTTACTTTTCAGTTCATGGTACCAAGTTTTTCTCTATTAGAATACACTGTCATGGTAACTTGATCTGGGAACCATTTCCGATGTATGTTGGTGGCACTGTTTATATGGCCGATTATTGTGAAGCTGATAGTTTCAAATTAAGTCAGCTTGATTCTGCATATAATTATTTGGTTTATAGGGGATTGATATGTGGAGTGTTTCTGGGCGAGGGGATGAAGTTTAGTTCAATAGATGTAGATCAGTTAATAGTTTTTCCAGAACAGCCAAAGGAAATAGCTAGTATTGGGGTTAAGAATGGAGAGGTTGACATTTATTTGTTTGGGTACTATTGGAATTATCTGAGTTAGCATTTTGGTGAGGAGGCTATACAAGTTGCTGACATGTTGTTTGGGAAAGAAGGGGAGGTGGGTTTTGAGAACCTGGAGTGGAAAAATGGGGATGTTGGCTCTGAAAATTGTCCAATGTGGAGCAGACAAAAAATGATAAAAAGAAGATGAGGGGAAGGAAGAGTCTAGGAAAATTTCTAAGGAACAAAGCTCCAAAAAGGCAGAACAAGGATGAATCAGCCCCTGCTGTTATGAATTATTACCAAAGAGTGTCAAGGTCAGAGAGGCAACATCGTAGAATGTTGAAAAAAGAAGTGTATGTTGATCCTCAGACAAGACAAGGTGTCGTAGAGGAATTGAAGGAAGTTGACGGGGTCATACATCTAGAAAAACCAGAGAACATGGATGATGATGGGCCTTTGACACAACTCTCTCAGAAGATTCCAAGCACTGAAGTTATTCTTGAGATGACAAAAGTTGCTCCTCGGATAATAGGTGAGAAGGAAGAGGCATTATGGGGTAACGATGAAGCCATTTGTGAGCCTGAGACAATATAGCTAGAACATCAGACAAAAATGAGGATGAAAAGATTTTGGAGAAAAATGAAATGCAGGGGAAAGATGAAGCTTTTGACGTAGTAGGAGCTTCGATTGAAGGAGATTTCAGAGATGATGAAACGAATAGAAGTGTTCAAGAACATGGAAATGTGGCCAATAAGTTCAGTAGTAAGGTAAAGAAAGGGAAAGGACTAAAAAAATTATGCTTAGTGACCTGAGAAAATAAGGAACATGCTCCAGAGGTTGAGGTTGTTGAAAAGGATGAAGAAGCTGGAAAATTCTTAGACCCGAAATTTGATGTGGATGATGATGATCACTTAGAGGTGATTATGAATGATAGGGAAACATATTGGAGTGTATTGTTGTGGAAACATCAAAAGAAAAATCGGATGGCTATACGGCTAAATCAGATTCGGGTGAGGATATTGGGAAAGGAGATCAACAAAGTCAAACCAGTTCTGAAGATGATGAGAAAGATCGAGTAAGGGTTCACAAAAGGTTTGTGCCACCGATTGGCAACAATGATGTAGTGTTTCATCTTGGGCAGGAATTGTTTCAAAAGATGAGATTAGGTTGGTATGAAAACACCATGGGACAGTTTGTAATCGGAGGATCCGATTCAAGAAGAACAATTTGAGGAGGTGTACAACAGTTTGTTCAACAAAAATAGGCAAAATGCAAATGTATAGTTTCAATTAACTTCAGGAAAAAGACTAAAAGTTGGGAGCTAACTTCGTTGTTGAGAACCCATTACTGCAGTCCTACATTCCTCCACAGGTGTTCCACTTACAAGTACCTAAGTGAGAGGTTAAGGTGAGTTGAAGATTATGCATGACATGAAGATTTCAGAGCTTATTCAAAATTTTCAGAACAACCTTAGACTTACTATATCAAGGGATTTTACATTTAAGGCAAAAAAAGGCCAATTACTGAGATTGTGGGGAACTACAAGAAAGAGTACACAATAATGAAGGACTACTGTAATGAGTTGCTCCGGGTCAACCCTAACTCCACATTTATGATGCAGACAAATGCGGACAATTTTGGAAACAAAGCATTTCATAGAATTTATGTCTGTTTTAATACTTGCAAAAGGGGGGTTTAGGAGTGGTTGTCGAACCTTGATAGGACTGGAGGGCTTCCATCTAACTGGGCCTCACAAGGGGATATTATTTCCTGCTATTGGTCTTGATGGGAATGATCAGATTTACTATGTAGCTTATGGCGTGGTTGAGCAAGAGAACAAAAGTAGCTGGCTATGGTTCTTGACCCTTCTGCAAAAAGACATCAATCTGAAGAATGAATCGGGTTGGACTTTGCTTTCAGATAAGCAGAAGGCATACCTATCTGTGAACCCTTGAATTTATGATTATGATTATGTGGGATTTTTATTATAAAAATGATTTTTTGGTTGTCATAACAGGGACTAGCAGCTGCTATGAGTGAGTTACTGCCATTTGCAGAACACAGATTATACACATGGCATAAGTACAAGAATTTCAAGGGTTCATTTTCCAGTTTGGAATTGAAGGAAATGATCTGGACTGCAGCAAAGTGTACCCATCTAGCCCAGTTTTTGAACCATCTCAAAGACATCAAGGCCCGAGATCCTGGTGCTCTGAAGTGGTTAGAAGCCAGAACAAATCCAAGGGAATGTTCAAGAGCTTTCTTCAACACTCAGTCAAAGTTTGATATCCTCGTCAACAACATTTGTGAGTGTTTTAAAAAAAGTGATATTACACATGAGGGATAATTTACTGCTGACGATGTTGGAAGCTGTGAGATTTTACTTCATGGATAGGCTGGAAAAGAAAAGGGCTTCGATTGCAAGAATGGGTGGACAGTTGGGGCATAAGATAAGGAAGAAGTTTGAGGTTAACCAGTATACCTCAAATCGTTGTTTTGCAACTCCAAGTGGTGATCTGGAGTTTCATGTCACTTGTGTCCATGGGGGAAGTTTTGCGGTTGATCTGAAGTCAAGGACTTGTGGATGTAGAAAATGGGACCTAACAGGAATACCCTGCCCACATGTTGTTACTACTATTAGTTATGTTAAGGAAGATGCAGCAGATTTCATTCATTCTTGCTACTCCATGTCGGTATAAGTAAGTGCATACAGCCACATTATCCATTCGATTGATGGTCTGGAGTTATGGGATAAGACAGATGAACACAGTTTGTTACCACCCTTGACATTAGGTTGCCATGGAGACCCCCAAAGTCAAGAAAACAAAATCAGCGGATGAATTGAATTCTACTAAGAAAAAAGTAAAGAAAGATGGTAAGGTTGAGAAGCTGTCTAGAGTTGGCAAGATGAGTTCCTACAAGTTCTCCGTATGTGATCAGATTGGGCATAATTCTCAAAGGTGTCTAAATGCAGCTGCTGATTCAGTCTCACCGGCAGTTAAACCCACTCCAAATGCGGCTCAGTCATCATCTTCAAAACCCCCTCAGGTTTATTTGAATTCATTACTTATGGTATATTAATTATGTGGTATATGTTGAAGATATTTTCTCTAATGTTTGGCATTTTTGTTTACGGCAATATGTAGGTGAAAAGAGCTGAACAAGTGGAACCAGCAAAACCACCCAGAAATGTAGGTCAATCCTCATCTTCTAAACCATCTCAGGAGAAGTTAATTTTCTAAC
>JAULKM010157308.1:0-16708 GCA_032355605.1 Rubia tinctorum
AGGTGAAGTGGCGGAGTAGACATCGCAGAGAGGGACGAAACGCAGCCGAGTCTTACCTTCCTCCTCCTCCTCTTCGATGTCGGGTCTCCGCCGCACGAGCTGCAGTAACTCAACAGGTTTTTCCCCTTTCTCTTCGATTTCTTCTTCGCCGCCCGGGGCTAGCTCGTTCAAATCAATTAGGGGGGCTGAAGGAAATGCCATTGAAATCGGGTGCTACTAGAATAACATTCCCAGAATTTGCGTTATCGGGAGAATCGGTTGCTCAATCGTGATAAAGGAATTAGGGTTTTCAAGTGAGGGGTATGAATTTGGAGGGAGGGTTTTGGGAGTTTCCCGCCGTGTTCACTTTGCGAGTTGTGATGCGGTGGTCCTCCTCAGTCAGCCAACTGAATATTGTTTTTTAAGTCCATTTGAATTTGCTTACTCTTAGTTTGGGGTAAAACTTGGATTCCCATTCTTTTCTTTCCTCATCAGGTACTCTCCAATCCCTTCACATTCTCAGAAGATGATATCTTTCGTGTGGTTTTAATTTAGTTCAATTCAATTTTTAATTAATATTAATTATTCTGTTTTTTATCGTGTTAAAATTTACTTCATTATAAGATCATATAATTATAGATTCATCCCTATTTAACAGGAACCAAGTCAAAAAACATACAATTTAAATGAGCACGTGCATCAACCATGTAACTTTTATCCCTACTTATATTACAAAGCTCTCATTCCTTTTTGTTTGCACTTCATTCACATGTATCAAGAGGGAAAACGAAGAACAACCTCGAAGATAGGAGAGTCCCCATTTTTAAGTATATCACACACAATGGCACAAGAGTACAAAACCATGAAAAAATTAAAGAGCAAAGGAAGAAACTAATTTAACCTTCTGATGAATAAGGTAACCATGGTATTTGATGCAGAGTAATAGTTATTAATGAGTGTTAATCTTTTATTTAACTTAGAATTATAAGGGTATTAGAGCATACTCAAAATGGTGTATTTGAATTTATATTCAATATATCTAAAGATTGTAGCAGGTCTTTCACGATTATTGCAAAGTAAAATACAATAACTTTTAGATGTAGGCTCTTATTTAATAGAAAAAAATAGAAGTAAATAATTGGAGCATCATTGTTAAATAATAAGAATATTTGTAAATATTACTTTCGTGTAGATTATAATCATTTTCTTTTATGACTTTGCACAGGACC
The DNA here is from genome assembly GCA_032355605.1 of Rubia tinctorum. Taxonomy (NCBI): domain Eukaryota; kingdom Viridiplantae; phylum Streptophyta; class Magnoliopsida; order Gentianales; family Rubiaceae; genus Rubia; species Rubia tinctorum. The sequence goes on from JAULKM010157308.1 coordinate 1,209, forward strand.
TTTGTATATCCTATAAATAGTCACCTGAATCAAGAATGCAATCACAACTTTATTTCTATATGGTATCAGATCAAATTGACTATTGCAAAAGATACACTTGAGCGTCTTATGTCCAACACTGAAATCCATGATAATGGATTTAAACCAAAGCAATTCACAACAAGTTGCGACCATAGCACGATACTCAGTTTCAGCAGACGAATGGGAAATCGTAGGTTGTTTCTTCGTCTTCCATGAAACCAGATAGTCACCAAGCATCAAAACATATCCAGAAAGGGAAGGTCAGAAAATGGGACACGCGGCCCATTTTGAATCACAATGAGCAGTCAACTACAAATAACAGAGAGAGGAGAGAGACAGAACATGGCCTGGATGACTCTTCAAGTAATGTAACACGCGCAAAATAGCATGCTAGCGAGGGACACGGGGTGACTGCATAAACTGAGCAAGTGTGAACAGAGTAGCTGAGTTCAGGACGTGTAACGGTGAGATAAATCAATCGACCAACTAGACGACAATACTGTTCAAGATCATGGTAAAAGGGGTCTTTCATGCGCGCAAGGTCGTGTTGTTGCTCCATTAAAAGATAAATCGGTTTAGCCGCCAATAAATTAGCATCAATAAAATGTCAAAGGCTTATTTCTGTTGAGACAGAAACATCCCTTCTGATCGCAGAGCAATCTCAATTCCTAAGAAATACCTTAAAGAACCAAGATCCTTCATATGAAAACAAGATCTCAAGTATGTCTTGAACTCATATTAAAGCAACGAAGAACTACCAGCAATCACTAAATCATCCACATAAACAAGAACATGCAAGGACACAAAACCTCTTGTGTATGAAAAGAGAGATAAAGAGAAAGTTATCCACCTTTTTCTAAACAAATCCAAATACGCAAAGACCAGCAGCCAACTTGGCAAAACAATTGCGAGGAGCCTGGCTTAAGCCATAGAGAAATTTCTAAAATTTGCAGGCGAGTTTAGAAGGCACAGATGTTCCAGGGGGCGACCACATATAAACGTCTTCGCCAATTTCAACACGGAGAAAGGCATTATGAACATCCATCTGATGGAGCTCCTAACCATGGATGACTGCAACAGATATAAATGACTAGACCGAGCTTATCTTGGTGACAAGAGCAAATGTTCATGTAAAATCATTCCTTCAATCTGGCGGTTTCCAAGAACCGCGAGACGAGCCATATGGCATTCAATCGTACCATCAAATTTGTACTTGGTACGATAGACCTATTTGCAACCAATGGTAGTCTTGTCTGGAGGAAGAGAAGTCATAATCCATATCTGATTTGGTTCAAGGGTACCAAGTACGGTTGCCATTGCCTTGCGCCAATGCGCATGCTTGGAATCCTCAGAATAAGTGATAGGAACAACACTAGAAGTTACTATACACAAAAATATAGCATGTGAAGCATAAAAATTATTGCAATTTACATAAACAGTTAAATGATAGGGAACATTTAAAGATAGTGATAACAGTGAAGCAAACAAAGCAGTGGAGGTTTCAGCAGAGGACGTGGAGCAGTTGGTGGATGACGTTCACAAGTACTTTGGCAAACAATGAGCTCAGAAGACGACAAGTCGGAAGGATCAGAATACTCAGGTGGCGTCTGAGTTAGGGCGTCCATCGGCACCACCGCCTCTTCGAGCGGCAGCTCATTATTGCAAATCAGCGGTGGCATGATCTCGGTGTCAGGCTGGTGTGGAGTTGGTGTGACACGACGGAGTTGGCATGGGAGTCCGGCAAAGGTGACACCACTGAATATGAACTCGGTGGTGTTGGAGTCACAGCAAAAGGAAATCGATCTTAATATCGTTGTTAATCCTATATTTAATGAAGGTATGAAGTATATAGAGGTGGATTGTCATTTTGTACGTGATCTTGTACAATCTTGTGACATTACACATCACATCTGCACGATTGATCAGCCAACATATTTGTTTACCAGAACTCTTGGATCGAATCAATTTCAGATATTACTTGGCAAGTTGGTCATTGTCGATTTGCATGCTCCACCCTAAGAAGGAGTGTCAAGGAATAAGACTATTTTGTAAATATTACTTCTGTATAGATTATAACCCTCTTTCTTTTATGACTTTTGTATATGTACTTTGTAGCTCCTATAAATTGTAACCTGAATTATGAATTCAACCACAACTTTATTTTCTACACTCATCTATATATGAGACAAATTCATATGAGATGTCTTACCATAATTTATGGTGAGATAAATAGCTAAGTAAAATTTTAAAAATTACAGAAAGTACTACATGTCATCTATATGTCATCTCTAATCTTTGAACATTTGTATTTACACCCTCCATCTCAACATAAAATTAGGTGAAACGGTCTCACCCAAGTTTTTGGGTACATAGATACTCACCATTCTACGTGAAAAATAACACAATTTTTTTTTGGAGTGATACAAAAAGAATGCTTAACAAATGCATGAACTAGAGTTAAACTCACTAAGTATTTTATAACATTTTTTTATAAAAAATACTTTTATTAAATTTAATTTTAAACATAACAATGATATTTATTTTTTCAACTACTGTTGTTATATATTGTAGCACTTATATCTAATAAGAATTATTGACGATAATTTAAATCATAAGTTTTGTTTTATACAGACTAACCATTAGACGAAATTATTTCGTAATTGATGTAACTGATGGGGTGATTTGTTGTTTGTTTTTATTCAATGCAATGAGGCATTTGTAATGTTAAAAACCTTTTAAAACGTATAGTAATGTATAAATAATTATAGTTTGACCATAAAAGTCATTGAAGCAACGTTTTTCATAATTGGTCTAATCATTAGTTGGTCTAACAAGAGACTTAGTCAAATTTAAAATATGAGATCTCTCAAGTTATCAATGATGGTAGTTTACCATTTGAGATGTTTGTAGTTTACCGCTGTAAAAGATGACATGGCGTATCAGCCTACAAAAGATCGTAACTTGGCATGTGCTCTTAGAACCTTATCAACCAGCATTACAATAATAACTATATCTCCAGTAGTGATGAGATGTGAACGTTCTATCTTTTTTACACTCATTTTATGTGTTTCTGTGGGTGGCTAGCGATGAAATTAAATGTTTTTTTTTATGAAATAGGGGGTTAAAATCTCATTGGATGGTTATTCACCTTAGTTTCCCTATTTTGTAACCAGTTAGTTACCTGGTTTGTTTTCCTCTGTGATTGAATCAAGTTTAGAAAGTTTTATGTGCTTAGAGTACATATATACAATCAATGGAGGAGGTCATTTGAAAACATGGTAGCAGATTGAAAGGAAAGGGCAAGGTCCCTGTCAGACAAAGACCGTATTTTCTAGAAGATGGCGAAGGCTGGATTCAAGCCCAAGGTGTTAGAATAAATTAGACTACTGATTAGTTTATGATAAAATTGGTGACTAGATTAGAGTTTTTTGCTTATTTCACTTCTATTGTAATCTCTATATATTCAGTATTCTAATACATAAACATTTACAGCAAATCATTCTATCATGGTATCAGAGTCTCTTCTGATCCACATTCATAAAACCTAAAAAAAATCTCTCCCTCTTCTACCTGGTCGCCGCCCCAAAAATGTCCCTCCCCATCCAATTCTTTTTTTCTTTTCTTCTCTTCTCGATGATCGTACCACCCCCTCTTCATAATTTTTCGACGGCCGTGCTATTCCTCCACTTCCAATCCCAAATCTGGCGGGCCCTACTCCCTTCCAGTGGCTGACGAAAAACTCTCCTACAACACTCTCCTCCACATGATGCAAATCAAACTTACTTCTTCAAATTATCTCCTCCGGAAGAGTTAAGCTAGCTATGTTCTTCGTCCTCAATGTCTGTATGGTTTCATAGATGGCACCAATCCATGCCCGGCTCTTCCCTCTCCACCGTCGGTCGGTTCCTCTCAATCATTTGTTGCCGATGTTTCAATTCCATCTGGTGGCACTAAGAATGATCCTCAAGCTGCTTATCAGAAAGCAAATGATAATTATGATCAATGGAAGGCTGAAGATCAATGTGTTTGCAGTTTGCCGTTCTCTTCCCTCACCGCCAAAGTTCTTGCAGAATTGTCAGATTGCGCCATTTCCAAGGAGATATGGGACAATCTTGCTTAAATCTATTAGAACAACAGTGCATATACCATCCTTCATCTTCGTGCAGATGCGCACAACATTCGTAAAATTGGTACAGTTCATGAACTTTATCTCATGTTTAAGGAGATTTTTGAGCAATTACCTGTTATGGGCAATCCAGTCTCAAATGTTGATCAAATAATATGGTTTTTTTACTGCTCTTGGTTCTAAGTACAAGGAATTTTCTGCCCCTTTAATTAAGGTTGTTCCTACTCCATTGTACGCGGATGTTCTTGCTCGTGCCAAAAACTACGAGGATTTTTTAAAATTTTACAGGGATATTTAGGACCAACCTCTGGCCCAGTCACGTTTCAAAACAGCGACCAATCCTCAGCCGGATGCGCGTGGGATCATGCGATGACTAGGGGCGGCCGTGCGTTACCTTCACGCGCTGGTCATGGCAGTCGATCAGGTGGTCGAAGCGGCGGAGGACAGTCCTGGACCTCTTCTCCAGCTCCTAGTCCGGTCCCTGGCCGAGGTCGTCCACACTGCACCTGGTGTGGAAGGCTCAGTCATTATGCTGCAACGTGTTATCAGATACAGACCCAAATGCGTCGTTCAGATTCCACTCATTTAGCAGAAAATTACACTATTTCACAGCAGTCAGGGCCATCCTCTAGAGTTTCATATTAGTATCTTGATTTAGGAGTTACCAGTCATATGGTGTCCTCTACACCAGGCTTAGATAGTGCCACTCCCTGTATTGGTAATTCTTGAGTTCTTATTGGTAATGGTGCTCCTCTTTTGATTTCGCATATTGGTGATTCTACAGCTTCTAAGAATTTGAGATTATCTGATATCCTGGTTGTGCCTCAAATTACTAAGAATTTATTGTCTATTAGTAAGCTAACCAGAGATATGAATGTACTGATTACCTTTGATGATCAACACTTTGTTATTAAAAACAAAGTAACTAGGCTCATCATGGGCCGGGGGCACAGTGAGGGCGGCCTCTATGTGCTGGATCAGGGAGAGTCAGCATTTATTTCAATTTTTCAGCAGAATAAGAGCCGAGCTTTGTACGAGTTGCCGCATGCACACCTAGGTCATGTTCCTAGTGCAGTTATTTCTAGTTTGCATAAGTCTATCTACGCCCCTGGTGTTATGGTGAAAGATCAACGGTTGACTTTTGTTAAGAACCATAAACGTGTTGAGTATGTTCTTGATTTGGTACATTGTGAATTGTGGGGGGCTTCCCCAGTTTTATATGGAAATGGGTTTCCATACTATGCCTTATTTGTGGATGACTTTTCTAGATTTACCTAGTTATATCCTCTTTGTCGCAAATCAGATTTGGTTGACACCTACTTGCAGTTTGAGACGTTTGTTTAAAATCAGTTTTCTGCGAAAATTAAGGTTTTCAAAGTGATGGTGGAAATGAATTTCTTAACACTCGTCTCAGCTCTCATTTTGCGATGAAAGGAATTCATCATCAGGTTTCTTGTTCATCGACTCCAAAACAGAATGGGCGTGCAGAACGCAAACATCACCATGTTGTAGAGATGGGTCTCACGATGTTGTTTCATTCCCATCTACCGATATCTCGCTGGGATGATGCGTTCACAATGGTTGTTTATATTATCAACTGTCCTCCTACTCATGTCTTGGCTGGCTTTAACCCTTATGGTCTTCTTTACCATTGGAATTCGGTTTATGCCAATTTTCATCCATTTGGCTGTCGGGTTTTTCCTTTTTGTTTGACCATTTGCTGATCACAAGCTGTCCCCTCGCAGCATTCCTTGTGTTTTCACTAGGTATAGTTCCCAATACAAGGGATTTCGTCGTCTTAATCCGTCGACTGGTAAAGTTCATGTTACTCACCATGCTAGATTTGATGAGTCTTACTTTCCATTTGCTCAATCTACAGATTCAGGGATTGGATCTCCATCTTCGGTGTTGGATGTTTCTGCATTTATTGAACCTGAGTCTAAGCCTTCCACGCCAGTACATCTGTCGGCTTCACCATGCCCCCCACTGCCATACACCTTCCGTTTAGCCGATACAGACCCAAAATCGGCTACCGCCCCCTTGGTCGGATCCGCATTCGGACTTCTCTGCCACCTAGCCCGTCGACTACCCCGAGTTCAGCCAGTCCGGTTCAGCCCCCGGAAGCTCCTCTTTTTGACGCTCCTTCATCACCTCTGGCTTGCCCTCACGGGATGGTCACTTGCTATTTGACTGGTGCTATTCAGCGACGTGATTGTTTGGATATTTATACTTATAGTTTTCTGGCTGCCCTTTTGGTTCAACAGGAGCCGACTTACTATCGTTCTGCTCTAAAGGATCCAACCTGATTTTCTGCTATGGATGAGAAGTTTGCTGTACTTCGTCGCCAACACACTTGGGATCTAGTTCCCTGCCTTTCGGATGTCAACATTTTTTGCTATAAGTGGCTTTTTCATTTGAAATTCATATCACATGGTACAGTTGATCGGCAAAAGGCACGACTAGTGGCATAGGATTTTTCTCAGATTCCCAGGTTTGACTTTGACCACACCTTCAGCCTCGTAGTCAAAGCCTCTACAATTTGGACGATACTTACCACAACCACCATGCGTTCATGGCCTCTTCATCAGTTGGATGTGAAGAACGCCTTTCTCAATGGCATACTTGATTCTCCCATTTATATGGTGCAACCGGTTGGCTACAAGGATCATGTTCATCCGAATTATATATGTCTTCTGCATAAGGCTATCTATGGTCTGAAGCAGGCTCCTAGAGCATGGTTTGAGCGGTTCATCACTTATCTCTCTTATCTAGGGTTTACTTGCAGTTCGGTCGATCTGTCTCCTTTTGTGCTTTCTCATGGTTATTCTCTGCTCTACATGTTTGTCTACGTCAACAACATTATTTTTGTCTGGGAACGACTCGACCATTATTCGGTAATTCATTGATCGTACCCATTAAGAATTTTCAATTAAAGACCTTGGTGCCCTACATTACTTTCTTGGCCTTAAAGTTACTCCTACTGCTTCTGGTCTTCTTCTTGGTCAAACTACGTAAGCTCAAGATATTCTCACTCGGGCTGGTATGACAGATGCAACGCCTGTCTCTACTCCCTTTTTGCCAAACTCGCAGTTTCACAGTAGTACGATTCTTCAGTTCAAGAACCCAACACTCTATCATTCTTTGGTTGGAGCTATTCAGTATTTGACTATCACTCGCCCAGACTTAGCTTTTGCGGTTAATTCTATTAGTTGATATCTTCAGGATCCTCGGGATTATTATTTCACCAATGTCATAAGGATCTTACGTTATGTTCGAGAGACTTTATACTTTGGGCTTAGTTTTCGGGCAGTCTCCTCTCCTGAAGTACTGGGGTATTCTGATGCTGATTAGGCTAAATGTTCGGAGACTAGACAGTCTACATATGAATATTCTGTCTTTTTCGACGGTAATCTTGTTTATTGGAGTTCGAAGAAACAACCTACCATTTCTCTCTCTATCACTGAGTCGGAGTATCGGGCTCTGGCCAATACTGCCTCTGAGGTTGTCTGGATGAGTCATATGCTCTATGATCTTTGTGTTTCTCTGTTTGGCGCGCCTCTACTGCTTTGCGACAACAATGGTGCGATCTTCTTGGCTCAGAATCTGGTGGCTCACAAGCGGGCGAAACACATCAACATTGATTATCATTTTGTTCGAGAGTTAGTGTCTTCTGGAAAATTGTGTGTTGCTCATGTTCCTACATCTCTTCTGGTGGCCGACATCTTCACCAAGGGTCTTTCTCGTCCGTTGTTTGAACTATTCAGGTCAAAGCTTTGCGTCTATGAGAATCCAACGCTTTACTTGAGGGGGCGTAAGAATAAATCAGATTATTGATTAGTTTATGATAATATTGGTGACTATATTAGAGTTTTTTCTTATTTCACTTCTATTGCAATCTCTATATATTTAGTATTCTAATACAAAAACATTTACAGCAAATCATTCTATCACAAGGCATTGATCGTGCCAACCAGCATAGTACGTATTTTCATATGTAGATCAAGTAGCTTGAATGAAGTATTGGGAACATATCGATAAAATATGCATGGTTTGTTTTTTTCAGAAGGTTCAAAGTCACAAGTTCAGTACTTGGTTGCATCCTTCAACGATAAGGGAAACGTTCTAAGGTTGTGGTACTTCTCCAAAACTCTCAGCTTCATATTCGTGCATGCAAGGTGGAACTCAAATATATGTTTGTTGGGTCCTCAACACTCATCTCGTGGAAAATTCGATAGGCAATGGATCATGTCTGACTTCAACAGGCAAGTAAAATTCACGGGGAGTGGTGGAAAATGATTCCCAAGGGTTGGATCTCCTTACTAAAAAATATGAAATTTTCCGTACACGTTTCTTAGGACATCAACCAATGCCTCACCAATTTTCAGAATTTTTTGGGCCCTCCTTATGCTTTCACATTTTCCCTTCAGCAATGGCCCAGGGCAGGCAGCTTCTGGTGTTCATCATTCCTTGTGTCATTTTGATCTTAATACTGCTCCAAAAAATCTGAAACTTTTAGACATACTGTAGTTATTCATGCTATTTATTTCCACCAAATTTCACAATTTTTATGTACAACCCTCTTATAATTTCAAAAAAAAGGCAATAGCGCAGTATGTCTAAAAAAAATAGAATTTCATAAATTCTATTAACTCTATACAACCCTCTGCTAGATTCTAGTGTCCAATTTCTCGATGCTTTTATGAACTCTATACCACTTTAAAAAAATAGAATTTCATAAATTCTGTATGTATTCTTGTTCTGCATCTCAACAAATTTTCATTATTTTATGGACAGTATTTCAACGACAACTAAATACGATATAGTACTATTTTTCATTTACTGCTTAGGTACGACAAATAATTCTAAGTTCTCTTCCCTTCAACCATTTATCCCTTCCCTCATGTGTATTTCCACAATTGAAATCAACTCCAATTCAAAACAAAAGGTTACTCAGAAATAGGCGATTAATAATTGAATAAACAGATCAGAAGATGAAGGATAAAACTCTAGTTTGATCTTATCTCTTTCATTCCATGACCAACTTGTTCCTTTCAATCCAAATGTGATAAATCGTAGCCATTAGTGCTAGCATCCCAGCCTCCCCTTCTAGGTGCCAAACCTCTACATTGCCTCTTCACCCACTTAACAACACTCCTTATGGTGATTGGAAATCGTCGAACCTACAGCCATTGGTGGATTTGATCCCATATGTGTGTTGTATATGAGAAGGGGATAAATAGGTGTTGATTAGACTTTTCTTTCTCATTGTATATCTTACAAGTCCTATCTATGTCTACATCTGTGGTTATTCTATCCATTGTTCTAAGTCTTGCATACAATACCAACCAAGCTATAAAAGAATGTTTTGGCGGTATATGTCTCTTCCATATAGCATTGTATATTCCCCCCTTTCATAGAAGCCATATCTTCATACACAGCTGGCCTTAATACATGATGAATCACATTATATATACAACCTGTAAAGTCCTGACCCCTTTCACCATACCAGGGCCTCGTCATATCAATAATGACGCTCTTATAACCAGTCGCCACCTTATGCAGCAGTAAATCCCATATTCTTCAAAGTTGCTTCATGTGTGCAGATGCAACATATTTCGTCGGTTGATACTCCTATATACTCACTCTCTTAAGGCAGAACGAGTGCATCCATTTTACCCAGAGTGTCTCCTATCTTAAAATGAAAATCCCATATTTGTCGAGCAAGGGAAGCTTCACTCCAAACACCAAAATCCCTCAAACCAAGTCCTCCATTTGATTTAGGTGAGCAGACTTTTTACCACCCAACCTCCCCACAAAAACTCTCTACAAAGCCTCTAAAGTGTTTTCATAACATGATATTGTATGGAAAAGTGTTGGATCCAATACCCAATTGCACCTTGAGCTACCAACTTCAAAAGCTCCAATCTCCCGGCACAGGGCAATGTATGCCCCTTTCATGACGAAATAGCCTTGCTCACCTTGCTTATTAAACCCCTATATTGTGAGACTCTGAGTCTATTCGCGTCCAAAGGAACTCCCAGATATCTTACAACACACCTCATGGAATACCCGTGAAAGTAAGATCATCCACCACTCCTACTACGACCATCATTGATTTTGATGGATTTATTGCAAGGCCTGAGGTACTTTCAAACTTATTCACATTCACTGCTTAAGAATATTTATTAAATCTTAATCCTCCCTAAAGAACAACATCAAGTCATCGATAAAAAGGCCAAATGTGTGATTTTCATGTCCGCACACCTCATATGGTGCTCAATTTACCTGGACTTCGTATGCTCTTAAGAGAGCCTATATAAGTACTCAATACAAATGATAAACAATAGTGGTAACAATAGGCCTCATTGCCTCAATCACGCTTTCCATCAAATTTTCCATGTAATTCACCATTCACAATAACTAAAATGGATAACGTCATAACACAAAGCATTATCCATTGTACAAATATCAGCCCAAGGAGAACTTCTTCTAAGAACTCCCACGAAACTGTATCAAACGCTTTGGTTATATCAACCATAATACTAAATATCCCTCAGCTCGATCTCTTCGCGTACCCTCTAATTATTTCCTAAGTTGTCTTAATATTATCCGAAATAAACCTTATCTCTAGTAATGTTGCATGAGCTGGGTCTATAATTCTTAGTAAAACACTTGTCATCCTTGTCGCAATTACCATTGTAATCGTATTATAAAAGACCTTACAACAAGCGATTGGTCTGAAATCCTCTACCCTCAGGTTACTTTCTTTCTTTAGAATCAAATAAATAGACACATGATTTATCTGCCTCAATAGCTCAGTCATTTCAAATAATTCCAATGACTCTTCTATGAAAATTTTCCCGATTGCCTCTCATTGCGTTTTGAAAAACGTTAAGGTATACCCATATGGTCCCAACGCCTTGTCATCCTTTATTGAAAATAATGCATCTTTCATTTTTGCCATATTAACACTTGAACTCAGGTAAGCCACTTCTTCATCATCAACTGTAGGTCCCTTTTCCAATAATCTAAGGTCATTTGTATTTCGATCTCTCACCGCACCAATAAGATTTTCATAAAACTCGACGAACATACTTCATTTTTTCACATATGCACTGATAACTCTGTCACTTGCATCCATAATTGTAGGCATAATTCCTCCCTTTTGCGTCCAATTTTGGCCATGAAAATAAGAAGCCCCCATGTCCGCCAGAATTAAATGATTGATTTTTGCCTTTTGTGCCAAGATTTGTGATTCAGCTTGTTAGAGGAATATCGCCTATTTTATTCAACTCCAATAGCACCTCTCGCTCAGCCTCTGTCGCATGGACAATATCTAAATTTCCCAACGCAACATTGTATTCATTATTCGCCCTTCAGCTCTTTTGGAAATGGCTCAAGTCATTTATTCCCAACTTTTTCAATTGAATTTTCAATCTATTCAACTGACAAACCAGTTGATATTGCTTACATCCCGTATGCCCACCATCCAAAGCTTGACATGCTTCATCTTTGCACCGTGGGTGAATCAGCCATATACTCTGAACTCGGAATGGCTTTTGGAATCTTCTTCTTCATGTAAGTTCACTACAAAATGACTGTGATATAAATGAGAGCCCGACTCATAAAAAACTGTGTAGCATGCTCTTTGACCCCAATAGTAATTGATCATTATTACGTCAAGCTTCGTCATGTATCTGGTGTTACTTTATGTAAAAATAGGCCCTCAATATTGAATATCTTCCAAAGAACACATTTTGCATACCTCCTGGAACCCCTGCATGTAAAACCGGGATTGTGACTCAGAACCACTCCTCTCTGTGATGCTTAATGTATCAATGAAATATCCTAGAACCAACCACGATCGTTCTAGGTGCTGCCCATATTTGATTAATTCTTCCTATAACCTTCTCTTATCTCGCAACTCGTTTAGAGTATACACAAGAGTACAAATATATTATATGCTAGTGGATTAGCAACGTATTCATAAATGAATGCACTATTCTAATATTTCAATCACCCCTACCCCAAAAAGTTTAGGATGCCCAATTACTAAAATTCTAGCATTAGCTACCACACAAAAATTATTAACTTGCCTCCACCATTCATTTTACTCATGAAAAATCAAAACCATCATCACCTACTTTACTTTCTTAAATTGCACAAAAAATAACAACCGGGTGTCTAGAAATAAGCGCGAGATATTTCTCATTTTTGGGGAATTCGGGAGACATCCCCTTATATTCCAACAAGCAATCATCATTACTCCACTAAGGTGAGTTTAGGCCCATCACCGCCACCTTTTATTTTGAGATTTATTTCGCGCTGTTACATACTTTGTTGGAGATGAGATCATTGCTTCCCTATTCCCTTTCACACCTCTATTTACCTCAACCTTCTTGTATTTTTCTTGAATTTTCCATGTACCCTTCACCAGATTATCTTTCTCTCCGTAGACAGCTCTTTTTAGTGGTTGTTCGGTTGGTTTTTTCTTGCTAATTTGTTCATTCTTAGTTGTTGAATGTTGCGTTCCAGGGTTCCGATTCGGAGGCAAATTAATCAGTACTAATCCTTGTAACTGTCTTTGAGTCGAGCTCGGTTCCACATTGATTTTCTTGCCATTTTTTGGACGCCTTTTCTGAATTTTTTGAGCTGTTTGTGGTTGGTCTTTATAGCCTTCTCCATCCAAAAATTCCTCCTCAGCATCCTCAATTTCTTCCACCAGATTGTCCCCGTCGAATTCATCGCCCGGATAATCGATTGAACATCGTTGAGATTTCACTTTCACCTTCTTCATTAAATTCCTGATTTTCTTCCTATGAATCCTCTTCATCCTCTAGTATGTCATATTCTCCTTTATATGTAACTCTTGATTGCAACTCCCGTTTCACCACCTTCTCCCCTTCGACGGGTCTTCATTCTCTTAACTTTGGTCTTACTTCCTCAAAAGCCAATTCCCCAATTTTTTCCGTTTCTTTTAGCTTTAGCTATGGTCCGAGTTACTCTCTCATTTGCATTTGTTTCTCGATTGCCCCATTCGTTTCTTCTTGTGCAGCCCCATTTTCCCCTTGTTGGAGTTTCTCACTTTTGCATGTTCTTCATCCATCGTTTCCATTTATCACAATCAAAGGTGTAATTCCTAACACCGTTACATGTTTCACAATATCTTTCCCAATTTTCAAATCGTACGAGTTGCTTATGAAGTCTTCCATTGAATATAGTAATGGTAACCAAAGTCTTATATATTGTTCACGTGTCCGTATTCACTAGAATTTGAACAACCTATCGCAAGTGCGGTTATCCATGCATGTGAGGTCACCTAATGCCGATGACATTTTACCTAAAGATTTAGGATGCCAACAAGGTGATGGGAGATCAATTAATGTTACCCATGCAGGTGCAATGGCCATCATGGATCTCTCAAATTTCCATTGCTCAGGTAATATCTTCATAAACATTTTCCTCCTGAAAATATGATAGTCACCCCTATAGAATAAGATTCACTATTGTCAAACTTGAACCTTACAAATCCATTTCCAGCCAGAGTAGTCCTTATTCCATGATTCCGTAAGTCCTTTGAAATTTTGAATTCACAGAAAATTCCCTGAACAAAAACCCTCATTCCATTGCAACTTCGATTTCCAAGCGACTGTACTTGAGTTTGGTGTCGTTGTCCTTGCTTCAGACTGTTTCCCGTTATCCTTCCGCTGCCCTTATTGTGGAAGAGCCCTCATCCCATTATCCATGAGTTTTCAGATAGCAACCATTAACCAAATTTGCAATAAATTAAATTGAGCAGTGCAAAGAATAAATGTAGTTGCACTTTTGAGCACAAAAGCTGAGCAAACTGGTCTGAAGTAAATTATGAGCACAAAATTTTGCATCAACTTGAGCTTGAATATATACTGATCGCACAATCAAAGAAAACTGATCGAAGAAAGATTGAACCTCAAGTTAAAAAATTATGAGCAAAATAAACCCTAATAACTAAGTAAATTGATCTCCAAATCTGATCCGACAGAGAGCAAACTTCAGAGCAGCAAAATTCTGGAACTGATTCCAAACTTTGAAACTGAACTGAGTCTGAAAACTGATGAAGAATAAAAATTCATAGCAACAAACCGAACTGAAACCTGCAGAACTTCAAAAGAAATCACAGATTACATTCTTAGTATTCGTAACAATAATGATTTCAACCAATGATTCTGATTAGCGGAGTGTGCTAGTTTTATGATATCACTGACACCAAGAACAACACTGGTACTTGCAGAAAAACTTAGATTTTTTTTTGAATAAACCTAGAAACCACCAGAAAACCGCTCCAAGAATTCCTAATTAGCGGATTTTGCTAATCTTCCAGCGAGTTGCATTGAAATATTTTTTTCATTTCCAACCGATTATGTTGGAATAATGATAAACAAAAACCCCTGCTGCAAAGGAAAAACAACGAGAACCAGAAATCCAAATATAAAAATAAAAACCCCTGAGGCAAATCACTCCCCAAATCTGATAATTCATGATGGGTAATCCATGATTAGATCCAATGGAGTGCACTGGGTAAATTCATATATTAAATCGACAACGAAAACCAAACCAATCAGATAAAGAAACGATCCCAAAAACCCTTCAACGAACTTCAATAGAATCTAAGAAAATTTTAAATCTACCATCGAATTAATCGTAATCCAGTGGAGAATATGAAAATTCCATGATTCAAAGGAATCGTAGGAAAAAACAATCGAATAAATTCGAAAACCGACTATAATTATTTTAGGGAGGTTGTGCCTCTTTTTCTCTAAAGCTTTTTTCACTACTACTTAAAGCTCTTTCTATATTCCATGGGTGGTGATGCATGGGTTTTTTTGGTTGGTGGATTGATTGTTTTGGTGATTTGCATTATGTTATGCGGGGTAATCCATACACAGCTAGTTTCTTAAAGGGCCTACGACCTTTCAGGTTGTGAAAGTTTCAGACAATAACATGATTGTGATGCCCTTAAATGTTCTAGCTGCACACGCGCTACACTGATGTATTCAACAAGTCTATAGTCTTGGTCAATGGGTCTGGGTAATCTTTGAAATTTTACTGTGATGGGGATAGATCATAGCAATTGTTGGTTTTAATGAGGAATTCCTAGTAAGCGAGAATCATTAATGATTAAATGTAGAGAGGTCAATTAATCCCAATGACCATTGGGACCCATTAAATATAAGCTAATGGGAAAGGAAATTTCCATTATTTTCTAGTTTGGGATTATGATCAAATGAGTTTTATAGCATTGAGTTACAAGGAGAAATGAGATTGAGATCCCAATCTTCCCATATACTCATTTAAAATTGGGTAATTATGGGTA
>JAULKM010157325.1:0-16705 GCA_032355605.1 Rubia tinctorum
AATGCGTAGTGTCTTTTGATGGTTTTGTAAAAGCATGAATGAATGAGATTTATGTTTATGAATTTGGTGACACTGCAGCATATGAATCAATGAGTGATGGAAGTTAAAAATGTCTAGTAATAACCATGAGCAACCAAATTTTTAGCATTTGAATTAAAGGATAGGGAAAATAATGTTGGTCATGGGAAATATTGGGGCTTTAAAATTTTGGACTGCATTTTACTGCTCCATTAAAAAAAATTTAAGAAACTTGTTGTTGGATTTTTTTTTGCAAAGAACATACACATCATATAGTTAATTTATGTCCTGGTTATGTACACACGTAATTTAAAATTATTGGAGTAGAGAGGTATGAATATGTAGTGAAGGAAAAAATGGCATGTTGCATGCTTCATGATTATAGATATATAAATTTGGTAGATGGCAGGTCCGTGCAGAAGCTAACGATGCACACAATTCATAGAATGTTCACTTACAGGACATATTTGGTGGGGACCAAAATGCCAATTTCCAAACGTCGCCCACATTTATTTTGTTTATACATCAAGTAAATTAGACAGCTAGTTAAGTGTCATTACATAGTAGTAGTATAATAGACAAACTGGAGATCTACTTGCGTTTCTTGGGAGAGGGTTCAGTAGTATCTGAGAGATCATCATACCTTTGTAACAAACAAGCCTTAGCTTGACCTGTTGTTGATTATACGTATATTAGAAATGGATATTTACTTAAAATGATTAGCGACGAAAGGTATGAGGATGTACACCACAATTTTTGTATCCTCAAAGAATTTAATATGAAGAGAACGTATTTCATTACAAACTAACCTCTCGTACTGAGAACTAGTTTAGAAGGAGGTTCGGTTGTGATAGCCTCCAACGAAGAACATGGGCTGGGTTGAATTTCTTTCTGGTCCTTGAATTTCCTAACATCTACTGCATTTTGAAGCAAGGCAGAGGTTTCCTCAAAGGCTACATCTGCGGCTACCGCTGAAGATCATGCAAGAGAGCCTGTGGGTGGTGTTTGTTGTTCCAGCACATGAAAATCTTCACTCTCAGAACAATTTGTCACTGTGTATTTAGGAGCAATTTAAAGTTGTTTGAGTTTGGGAACTGTGAGCTGAACTATGTACTCTTTCTGTCTCAGATTATTCTCTCTTAACTGAATGTAATCCTACCATAAATGAAAGGAAGAATATGATATACTTTGTGCATCATTATATTTGTTGAAGGTATTTATTTTACGATTATGATGGGCAAGAATGAAAATACAACAGAGGGTTGATTTGTATTATACCTTAGAGACACCTTGCATAGCTTTCATGGAAGTTAAACCTAGTAAAGTCTCAGCAATATCACCAAAGAAGGTAGCGCTAATAGCCCCGCTGGAATCGCTCAGCTTTGCTTTGAAGCGGCACCTACAGAATAATATCCCATATAAAAACCTTGTAGAGGTAATATTTTGTCAAGTTAATGATGATAGGTAGATGACAATAAGGATTATGAGAGTGAGGTACCTAGGCTCTGCTAGCTGCTTCGTTGAACATATGTTACACGTGTATTCAAACTGATATCTAGCGGTTGTGGCATTAAAACACTTCTTGCAGGCCATATAGTAGTAGTTCTGAGATATATTTTGCAGGCTGACAAAAACTCTTGAACATGCTACCTACACATTTATATACTATGTTTGATGCATTTCATGTATGATAGTTTGGGGATGATGGTGTTATAAATTGATAATCAGGATTTCTGTAATATAGTACCTTCTGTCCAGGCAGTATGCTGGTCACTTGGGTGATATTTGTAGCGGTATTCATAAGGACAATTACAACATGTAAGGCGTCCATGTTGGAGGTAACAGTTTTGGAAATTTTTGTGTGGTTCTGGTTAGCCCTGAAGTTTGAGGAGGCTGTAAGTTAATGATTATGTTGATGTAATTGCATTATAAAAAAAACATACCAATTTCTAAGAACAAGGGCTTCATCGGTTGAGGCATCCATCAACAGGCTTGTTCGGAAATTCGTCGACAGTTCCAGACCTGAATGTGTTATACAAGATATCTTATCTGAACAATGGTCTTTTCAGTGGCAATTTTGTTCGATACAAATTGGGGAAAAAGAGCGTACCATTAAAAAATGTTATATTGACATGCCTGGCTATGAGAACTGGATACTGGCTAATCATGCGAACCAATGCAGCTCCTTCGGCAGTGACCAACTCAGCCCAAAAAGAGATTTTGATGGCTTCAAATCTGAACAACCAGAATGAAGGAAAGATATTTGTTAAGTGGAACACAAATTTTATTGTTCATGGGACTAAAAGTAGTCCTTTTATAACATGTCATTCATGAGGGTAAATTTCTGAAGCATCCTTGAACCTTTTTGGGTCACCACGGTCTGAGTAGGTTGAAATTCCACGAAAATACCTATAACATTTGAAAATGAAAACATGGCAGCAAAAATGAAATAATAAATTATCCTGCGTATGCAATTGTGAATGGCCATAAAAGAGTAAATAATATCTGGCTTAGAAGGTTACCGATAGGGCCTTCTGCTTTGTCATAAATTTGTGGTATTTTAGAGAAAGCCACATAGTTCTTTTGTATAGCCACCATCTGCGCCTGATCCTCGACATTTTCTATCACAGTTGTTGTATCAATGATCCATTGGACATTTATTGTTCCTTTCACATATTTCCTATCAATCCCCTTGATCTCAGCATTTGAAATTCGATACTTATGGTATAACTGTAGCTTAGAGGCCATGGTATGGAAATCTTTGTTGAACATTATACCTTCTACTTTTACTCCCTTATATACAGAAGATAGCGGGTGTAAGTGGCATACCAGTTGTTAATAATAATTTTTATTTGCTACTAAACATTAACACTGAAACATATAAAATTACGCACAAACTGAAACCAGGTCGTAGTTAAATGAATAAGGAACCTGGAAGTTTTTTCATTAGCTCAGTACATAGGCAGTAAGTAACACCAAGTATACTATATAGAATATTAAGATTATATTGGTATGTCCGTATTGGACTAAAGTGGATGAGCTCGGCCGTGGTAAATTTGTTACAATTGTAAAGCATCGCTACGAAAACAACAGAATGCAATTTTTGTGGGTGATAAACAGAAGAAGCATTAAACTGGAAGCAGGGGCATTAATAAATATCATATGTTGCTTCCTTCTTGTGCAGGAGTTGGTTTGGTATGAAACATAAATTATGAAGAATGTATAATGAAACAGGAATTCAAGATATGGTATTATACCTCATCATCCTGAAATATGAACTTTTGCAGTTTGGTAGGACTTGTTGTGCTCTGGTAAGGTACACATTTTTCCACCACTGTGATGGTCTTAATCCAGGGTTTATCTGAATTTCTTAACTCAGTAATCTTTTTTGGTGTCTCCATCTACAAATGAATGAAACAAATATGTGGAAATAATTTAGGCCCCATGCATCATCACCATAATCAAGTTGAACTATAATTTTTTCCCCATGTTTCAAAAGCGAAAGATAGCAGAATAATCCACAACAAAACTTTGCTGAGCGTTGCATTTTTTTGTAAGAACATGGTTTATGTTAAATTTAAAGACACTGAATATCTTTTCTATGTTTTTTTTGTACTGGTTTGACAAAGAACCCCTGCAAACAAACATGTTGAGTTTGAATATGAAACATACTGATTACATCGACGTAATTTTCTGTAAAAAGTAGGTAAATACATGTAGGCTACAGAAGAAGAAACTGAGAGAAGCATTATATTTTTGCTAACCAGCCAAAGATAAAGAAAGCTGGGGATATAAACTCACCAGTACGTCCTCAATGTGGTTTGTGTCGAACAAATATGCCTTTTAGAACTAATGTGAAAACAAGGGAATTATAGAAGAAGAAGAAGAAGATAAAGAAGAAGCAGAAGGTAGGGACCAACGTTGGAAGATTTTTGTTCCCCCACCCCTAGTATGTAGTTGTAGATATTATGTTAGAATAGTGGAATTTGGGAAAGGGGGGATATGGAAATTGGATTTTATGGCCGATTTTAAACAATACCAAAACTGTAGCATGGAGGGAAATTATTTCAGGATTCCAGAATATACGTACTTAACATTATTATTATTACATTATACATAGGGAAAAAGAACAATGTCAGTCACCCACATGGCTACAGTGAACTGACAGTGCCTAATTTCATTGAGTGTAATGAGGGTTTCTATCAGTTTCTGAAACCTTGTCAGTGAACATTGACCTATGTACACATTTTCAACTTGTCTGACCATGCGTCTCAGTGGTAAGAATGTAAATCTGCCAAAATCTAATTGTTGTATTTTAAGGGTTTAAATCTGTTTCTAGAAATCTAGGAGATATGACAGATGGTACTGTTTCTGCTTAAATAAGATATGGTTCTTGTTGTAAGGAACGAATAGATATGATATATTATGTAGCTTTATCAGGTTGATGATGATGATGAGAATAGTTAACTAAGGAATTTTAAACCATGGTTAATTCTCACATGCGTTTACTGTACTTCTATCTCTCCTGCATTGTGTTTTTTCCTTTTCTCCTTATGTACATTTGTTAAGTAAAATATAGCTTATTTCTCATCTGTATGAAATAGTCATGAGAAATATAAGTTCATTTACACAAAGTGGATATGACACATTAAGAGTAAGTTTTTTTGTACTATAATCTAAAAAATTATTAATGGAAATGGTTGTCAATGGATATTTGCTATTGCTGCATCTTTACAACACCCTTCTCTGCCTATAAATAGTACCTTCATTTGTTTAAATTAGAAAAAATTGAGCAATGAACTGAAGGGGAAAAAATCTACTTGCATATTTTTCTTCATAGCTTTTCTTCATTATCATTACTCTGTAAAACAAATAATACTGATCTGTGGCTGGGTGATACTGTGGAGATGGTTTCTCCAAGTTTCTTATATGATATTAACCTTGACAAACACTTCCACGTGGTTAGTAAAAATGTTAATTTTCTTACTTAGTTTAGGTTAAATTTAGAAATGTGTTGGTTCGTGCTTTATTTTACAAATAAGTGTAATGTTCTTGAAAAAAGGCAACCTGCAGAAGATGATTTTTTATACAAATGTCTATTTTTGGTCATAAATGAAGTTGCAGTTATGAAGTTCCTTTTCCTTATGGTTTGTTGTACATATATATGATTCATGGGAAAAACATAATGCATCCCCTGAGCTATGATCTTTGGCATACATTATTTAGGTAGATTTGTATAAAATTTATTTTGAAAATAAGCTAAATCTTTTCATTTTCTTTATTATATGTTACTGAAAATAACATGATCTGGTCTTCCAAGAGTAGTCAAAGGTTGCACATAAATGTATTGAAAGTTTCCCTTCACATTCAGAGTTTGTTAGATTCTGAAGATTCGCCAGTTTTTATGGGTGTGGCAAAATTTGACCTTTGTAGACTGGCCTCGTCAGTTATTTAGTGAAGACTGACATAATTTTTCTAAAACCACATACACAGGTCAGCAGTCTAATATTCCAACAAACTAAGCATTTAGCAGTACACCTTATGATTATTGCAATTAAATATCTGATAATACTGAAATTTTCTATCACACATTTGAAGCATTTATATGTACTAGTCAAAATACATGAAAGATTTAAAGAAGCATTCGGAATCATATATGCTAACATTGATGCACATTCATTCTATCATTATACAGTAGAGCGTTTAATGTATTTAAGTGTGATTCTTAATATATGGCCAAAATTTAAAGTTTCTTTCTTTGATATATTAAAGATTAATGAGAAACTTGATGAAACCTAAATGATAGTCCAAGTATGTCTTATAATGTTCCTATGAAGTGCACTATACTGTAGTTACACAGAATGAGATCCCTGTAACTTTGCTTTTTAAAGTATAGTCTAAGAGTTGAGGGGTTATGTGATGCAATTTTGCCCCAAAAAGAAGTATGCACATGTTGGTTGAGAATGCGTAAGGTCTAAACAGCTGACCTATTATAGTTTTCAAACAGTAGACATTAGTTTATAAAAAAAATTCTTCCTTCCTATATTTCTCTGGAATTTCCCTATTCGTTTAGATGTTTGTGTTACCTAGAAGCTGAAAGCAAGTATTCTGAATGTCCATCACATATCTACTCAGATTTATGCAGACCTAATTGTACCCCATTAATTAACTGATTTTATACTCGTGTTTTGGCAGAAGCTCCCTGTTGATGTCTAGAGGAAGTTTATAAAAGGCTGTACTAAAGAAATAATGTTGCACACTCCTGTTAGTTCATGCCTAGAAGAATCACATGAAGATATTTCTAGACTTATGCACCTGGATCCAAAATTTATGGCTAGCATCCTGGAAACATTCAGCTTGAAGGATGAGGGTTTCTTACATTGTTCCAGTCCTAAACCCAGAGAGCTGTTTATGAGACCTCTCCACTGCAAGGGAGCAGGACTTCGATATGTGAGCTCATGCCTGCACTATGAACATCCATACATCCTTCAACAATTGAATCCTGGGAAAAAGGGAAATGGTTAGAAAATTCCAGACAATGACATTTTGTTTACTTTCTCCAATTTTTTATTTATTCTTTTGCATCCTATTATAATTCATATATTTATATATTTTGACATAGTTTCTACCAACCACATTCGGCTATGCTTCTCTTGCTACGGGTTTGAAGGCCAGTATTTTGAAGACTGTGAAGGGGTCTTTTCCTGTAACGTCTTATTATCTAGGTGATGGAGGATTGGAGTTTATTGGTGCTTCGTGGGAACAGTTTTATGAAATTCATTTGCTAGATCAAGCAAAATATGCATTGTTCCAGTATGAAGGCGATGCACAATTTGAAGTTTCTTTTTTCTCAAAGAACGGTTACCAACATCCTGTTGATGTATCCTATAACTTTGGTGAGTTTCTGATAGCTGTTAGGAAAATGGCATAAGCTATGGCTAGTAAAACTTTGACTTTATATGATTTGTCTTTGTCTTTCAGGCTGTGAACTGGGAATATATCCAGTTAGCGACAGGGTTCGTACAGGTATCATGTAGGAGTTTAATTTTTTATTTTTTCTATGACCCTATTGATAGTATAGCTGAGGTTAGTTTGTAATGGTCGCTTGCAGCTGATTCTAAGCTTGACAGTGATTTGGAGGGACCTAATAAGCTGAGTGAGTGGATATTTATTTTGCTATGAAATTTTTTCTTTGAAATGCACCCCCTCATGCTATAGTGGATCTTTGATACAGGAAGGATCATTAAAACAGAATAATTTTAGGGGCCTTCTACCTATAAAGATGTTATTCATGAAGAACAACAATCAACTTTGTGTAAAGGAAAGGGTAAGGTTGGCAAAAAAATTAGCATGTTTCTTACTCTATGGATTTTAATTTGTTCCCTACATATGCAGCTATGTTGGAAGATAAAGAGAAAAAGGAGATTAATGACATTAAGTCCTTCACTATAGTGTTGAGCAGAGAGAAAATTAATGGCAACAGATTGGTATGACCTCTGCTAGTTGATTTGTTAAATGTTCGTGAAGACAACCTGGTTTATTAACCTAACTAAATTGGATTTCAGGTGTTACCTGCAGAACTGGCATATTCTGCCTTTCTTGTGGATAAAGGAAAGGTTAACCTTAACTGCAGAGGCCAAACTTTTGAAATGATCATCTATCGTTACAATGAATTTAAAAGAGGTAACAAAGAAGTACCTATGGTGCAGTTCTTAGGGAGCTGGGACATCATTTGTAAGCACAGGCCAAGCTGGTTGCGAAAAAAGCCCAGTTCAGTTTCCACAAGAACCAGCCAATTGGAAGTGATGTAGTTAGCATGACTACATTCCTTGCTGTGTGAAACCAATGGAAAATTAGTCACATGAGTGTTGGACAAATGACATATAATCAGGCCTCAGGCATTTTGGTTGTAGTCAGACTGTAATTAGCATGCAAGGCCAGCAATGATTAGGTAAATAAGTAACTAATCTCTCACTCCTTAATAGTTATATGAATATGTGTAGGGTCCTGTTAAGAAGGTTTTTTTTATGAAAAGTCTGCTTAGAATCCCAAATATTGCTTGTCCGCACTGGTGTTTCTTTTGCAGCTGTGCATGTACTATATAGCTTCTCAATTAGGCAACATTATGGGATATGTAATATATGCAGCACGTTTATGGATAATGTAAAATAAGTTATGCTACTTAGCTATTTAAGTTTTTAGTATGTTTTTTATGTTATCCATAAAAAAAATCTTAACTGGCATTAGCTGCTTTATTCATGTAGAGGAGAAGAAAAAGTAATTATTTGGCCAACATACTGATGTTGGTTTTAGTTTGAAAGTCACAAAAAGCATTAATCATTAATCAATAATATCCTCAGGGATGGCGAGTAAGGCTATGGTCATTACATAATTTACAACAACGTTAATTTCCAGCCTTATTGTTGAGTACCTGGAAAATAAGACGACAAAGGGAATTTTGAGTTTTCTAATGTACCGTATCTCAAAAGCAAAATGAACCAACATCTCTGCAAGACGCAAATTAATTTAGTAATGAAAGATGAAGGTAAATAAACCTTCAGTTCTTAAGAGAAACCAAGCTGAAAGCAGTGGAGACTCACCTGCTATTGTCTGGGAAGCTGCATACTCACCATACAAAACCTAGGCACAAAGATTGCGGGTCAATTGCCACAGAAATTGTTGTTTCTGAATCAACGGAACAGTACCCTGTGAATAAGAAGGGAAAAGTGGACTAAATTAGTTTGACAAACTGTCAAACACCTTGTGGGTTAGAAGTAAAACTGGAAAAGAAATCGACCATGATAAAAAAAACAAAACAACCAGTAGTTGATGAGGAGAAGAGATGTAAAAACATAAGCGATTTGGGATTCAGAACAAGTGCCTATTCCATGTGCACATCATAATAGATGTTCCGAAAGGTGAAGGCACCGTAAATTGGTTTCTTGAGAATGAACTGAAGAAGAACTCCAAGCATGGTTGACACATTGAGATTTTTATGTTGATAATGTGGTACTGAATAGACATATTAGTTGAAAACTTTGTTTATCATTTAAGTGGCCGGCCTCAGTAGAAGACTTAATGATGATAATTGATTGTTCAGAAGGCTAGACTAATATGATGAGATTGCACATTGTCCTGTAGGTTGAGAGTTGAATAATTAGCATCAGTGTGCTTAAATGTTATCATTTATATTTAACTGACACACTGTTTTGGCCCAACTATGGCTGCATTTACCTGTATAATACAAGGTTATCAATCAGCAGGTCATACTGATTTACATTATAAACAAATAGATAACTGATATCTGGAACCTAGCATGAACAACCTAACCATCGCTTTAATCTCAAAACTTGAATCATCATTAAGAACACGAAATGGTCCAGTTCTCAACTTCCTTGAAAGGACCAGTTTCGCTCAACAACTTTATAGCCAGCTTCACGGGTACAAGAATTTCAAAAAAACGTGTAAAATTTACGCAAGGCACCATTTTAATCGACAAGAATTGTATTGTGTAATAACCTGAGCGGGCTTGCAAACCAGAAAATCTGCGATAACGTGTCTGGACTCTTCATCGCGGATATAGTGGGAGCTGTAAGCAGCCACGAGAAAATAGGCTGGGTGAATTTTATGGTCCTCCTGAGCACCAGCTTCAACTCTGTTGAGTTTCAATTCAATGGCAGCTTCTATTGGCTGTAATCAACAAGTCGTAGATGGGAAAACGTCAGATACAAAACTATTTTCAGAAATTATTCCAATAACTGGTAGTAGCTTGCCTTGAAATGTAGCCTTGGGTAGTAAGCTTCTGGAAGACAACCCCATGAACAGTCATACAAAGAGTTGCGTCTGGCCAAATTCAACGCTCAAGCTACTAGTTTATCATCTTCTCCAGCAACGATATCATACCTTGATCTGATATTCTCTTAGGTTTTTCATGGGTAAATTTTGAGTTGAAATCTGCAAGAATAGAACTTAAAAGCTGCAAGACACGGATCAAAATTAATTGTAAAGAAAAATGCATTACTTAAGAGCGCATGAAATAAATGTAACGACCATCCAACATTAGTAAGAGCACTATTGAAACACCACAAGGAAGGGAGGATATTCCTAACGGATCAAGAATGAAAATGAAAGGGAAATTTTTTTAAGCAAGTGAAAATGAAAATGAAAGTAAGAAGCAGTTCTATGAATTTTTAACAGCAATAATTCATGTACCGATTCGAATATGAAAGAGAAAAATCAACCTTCTTTCGCTATTGACGAATATTTTTTTAGTAGCTTTATATCCATGATGAAGGCATCAAAACTGGGAACATTGAAAGGCATAAAATTTAAATGTGGCGACAAATTTGGGGAATGTTCAATTTCGGCAGTGACTATGAAAGGGCCGATGGCATGACCAATGAAAACAGCACAAACAGTTATTATTGAAATGGAACAGAGAGGTTGCTAAATTTTTTTATGACTGGTCTTTTACAATCACGATTTGGCCAGTGATACTGCAAACCAATCCTCGGAAGAAATTCCCTTTCCTTAAAATTTCCTCCCACATCAATCGAAGGGAAATTAATGTGCAGCGAAGATAGCTGAAACTATTACCATGTTTAAGAATAGTGAAGGCTATGGATTTTATGAGTTACAGGAAATTTTGCTAAGGCCAGATTGATTATTCCACAGGCATACTTTGTTTGTTAGAACTTTTAATGTAGCTACCAAAATGGCGAACATTTTATTTTGTATTCAGTATTACAGCCTAAGATCCCTGGAACAGCAACTCTAGTGAACGACACGGCATTCTAATTTTGGATAGTATCTTGTGGCAAAGTTGTAGTAAGCATTGGCTTAAGAATGATAAAAAACGAAGTCACCATAAGAATAGCTTAATAATACAATCATAAGGATAAGCTTACTGGAAATGTCTGTCTAACCTGAACTGAAATTCCGACGTTAGTAAAGCAAGACCTTTTAAGGTAAAGTGCGACAGTTCCCACAACCTTATTACAATCGTTTCTCGCAACTATGTGCTGTGGTGTCCAACCTGTAGCCTCAGACAACATGCAAAACTTGTAAAAAAATTTATTTCCATTATTTTCTAATAGCATAATTATTCAAGGGAAAATTGGAAGACATAATAAAAGGTACAGTTATAGATTAAAAGGAAACATTTGTGTTAACCGTAATGGTAGAAACTGAATCTTCCAAGTTTAATAGGAAACCATGGGAAATGAAAGGGGTGGAATTTTGAGGACCGGTAGAATGGTGACTACATTCAGTACATTCATACGATGAAATTTCTTCGATTGAGGAAACTATAGAAACTGATATGGCATTGACTTTAACTAAATCTAACCCACCTCTCTGCCCAAGAAATACAGCAACTTTTTAATTATCACAAAAACATTGCTGAACAAGATACCAAACACTCGTAAAAATCTTACATTTGAGCCTGAATCTTTCAGTTTCAAATATCCCAGAGGGATATTATCTACTTTAGCAGGGTCCAAGGACTTATTGGGTCCCCAAAATAAGCAGTGTATTCTGAATCTAGAAGCTGAATTTTGGCCAATTTTCCTTAATAATTTATTCTGCTGCAAAATTCCAACTATCACAATCTAATATTCCCTTTAAAGTAAAAATCAGATTCCACCATAATCCACAAGCATACAAATTGGTTGAGTTACAGTATGCAATGATTGCAGGAAAATGAGTTCACTACACTTGACACTTCACTAGAATAGGTTTGTTTTTAAAAAAACAAGAATTCCAGATTATATTGTTTAATTCAGCTACAAAGAAATATCAGTAAAGGGTGAAGAAGAAAGCTTATGCAATGTAATGGGACGTGGCCAAAGACGAATGTTAATACAGGAATCATTTCCATATTGGGTGTGAAATGAACAATTTGAAGAAGACTTTCTAGCTGTTGCAATGAGACTATGACTGCTACACTAGTAGTGAATCCAAGCAGAGTTGATTTTTAGAGGAAATCTATCGTGAACCCTAACCTGAAATTCAGAAGAAATTTTTTTTAAAATATATCTTGACACATTATACGAGTAGTCAGTATTGGGAAAGAAGGTATTTCTCCAAAATCCTCATGGCAAATTTTTTGCAGGCAATTATTAACAGTAAATAACATTTACCAAAATAAATTCAAACAACATGAAATTTGTTAGGGTGTTTCCCCCTTCTTGGAAGTGATCATTA
Organism: Rubia tinctorum; assembly: GCA_032355605.1. Classification (NCBI taxonomy): domain Eukaryota; kingdom Viridiplantae; phylum Streptophyta; class Magnoliopsida; order Gentianales; family Rubiaceae; genus Rubia; species Rubia tinctorum. Next base: position 12,223 of record JAULKM010157325.1, read on the forward strand.
ATGGACCAAAATTCGCCAATTGCTCCTCCTTCCCATTAACAAGAAAAGGAAGTAATTACAGTTGCTCCCCATCTTATCTTTTAATATTGTGTCCAATTATTCTTCGTCCATTGAAAAAATAAGAGTTGAGTTTGTAAAGCAACAAAATGTCATATGCAGTGGCAGGAGAGAAAATGGATCGTATGGGTTAGTTGCCTTATGAAACCAGTATTCCGTTACTTTAAGGTAGAAACATGGACAAATCCCCCTTTCCAGATTTTGAAGGTGTGTAGTTTCGACTTTGGATAATCGACTTCATCAAGTAGCAGCTCTAAGGAGAAAGACAAGGTATCTTGCAAAAATTAAATGAAGATCTATCAGGTTAAAAAATAATTGAAAACCTCATCAATATCACTGCAATTGTCCTTACCGAACAAGTTAACTTTCCTTTCTGCAACGTCCAACATTCATCGGCAGTCCTAAAACTGTGGGAGATATAGTGTTCATATAATGTGGAAGAAATTGTGGACGGTATTCACCAATAGTGTTAATTCCTATGGAAAAAAAGAGACGTTTTTTTGAGTTAGCGCTTGTTTCCGCAAAAGCATCCTCTCTTTGTTGGACAAACGTTTGGTTGTAGAAGACCTAATGATAGATGTGCTCATCTTATCTTCATGAACGAATGTATCTTGCTTGGTTTCTGAAGATGCAGCAACTGACCACACAGAAGTTGAATCATGAAGTCTAGTTTGTGCAGCAGTTATTGCTGCTGCAGTACTTGGCTGACTCAGATTTTAAGAACAACAAAACAATTACAGGTTAAATAAGGCGGGGAAGATAAATTAAATTAACACATTTTCTAAAGTTTGAATTTATATCCACATCGGTGTTAATGTCAAGCATTGTTGACTATGTGCATGCAATATGTCCAGATGAGGGGAAAATAGGATTTCATTGTAACATGTTTAAAAGTTGTTCCTCTGTAGAAAAATGATTCATTGGACTTTAAACTATTGGCATTTATTAAATTAAGGCAATATCACAATAAATCTAAACTAAGCTGCATAATGTATGAATGAATTAGAAAAAAAGAGAAACTATGTGCAAAAAAAGTCCTATGCTTCACTATGAGCAATAAATATGCAACAGATCATTTGTCTATTATGTATGCTGCTAATTGAAATCAAGGTGTTGCTTCACCCCAATTGAAAATTTCAGGTTCAGCCATATATTTTTACATAAATCAAAGGTAAGAAAATTCGGACAATGTTTATTTTACCTGTTGATTGGAGGAATTCTCTCATAGATTGCCTTTAGGATCACTGACTTCCATTTTATTCTCAGCTGAAACTAAAGTTGTTGCCTTCTGCTCTGTGTCCTGTATGGAGACCAAATATTTGACTTCATTTATATCCACTAAAACTTGATTGCCCATATTATACTGACAAATGATAGAGTTAAGCACTTCAGCTAATCATTTTTTACAAAGTGCTTGTATGCAACAATATGTTTAGTGTTAATGGAAGTAAGACCCTGCTTTACAGTAAGCATCATCCTTGTGTTCTGTTATTTTCACATTTACTATATTATCATTACGCAGCGAATTATCCTAACGCTTACATGTGGAAAAATGCAATATGGAAAAATGTGTAACAATGGGCAATTTTTTTTTGCAGATCTAGAAAGTATAAATGGCCCTTTTTACTGTCATACAAACGACGTTAAGGTTTGGCAGGAGTGCCTGCTGTGTTCTGGCAGTATAAACTGGCCTCTTCATTCTGAGTTGATTCCGAAGATATCAAAGCATATCTACAATGAGCTGATTCACACCCTACTGAAGCTTACTGTTGTCAATAATAATTTTGTGTTAACAAATAAGAAAAATTCAAAGAGGTTTACTTTCAGTTTTTTCATTGAATGATTGGAATGTAAAATTTAATGCAGCAGTTTAGTTCCCTTGCCACAGACTTCTTTACGGATGCAGCAGTATCTTTGTCGTTTAAACACGAAGTGCATCGAGAAAAGGGGGGAACTGTAAAGTATGCTGACTGCATAACAACATTAAATTTTTCGTCCAAACATGAAGGGCAGTGAGAAAAGAAGGGAAACTGTAAAGTATGCTGCCTGCATAATAACATTAAATTTTTCCCCCAACTTAACTTGCAGGCAAGCGAATACAGCACAACAATCAGCGCCAGTTAGGCTTCTAGAAAATGCAGTAATTCTATGGCGACCATCAGCTATAATGAGAAATTATAGTAACTCGCTGAAATTAAAGGGTACTTTCAGTTGGCCGTACAGACATATGAATTTATATTAACAAAAGGGAAACCTGCTGTCAGCAAAATCTATGTTTAGAGTTTGAGGTTTCATATAGCATCTAATTTACCAGGAAGAAGAAGATACGAAGAGAAGGACATTATAGATGCTATGCAAAACCTATATAACATTCAGTTTGTTTATAGACAAGGTAAAATTAAAGTGCACAACCAAATACGACTTAAAATAAAAGACCTAGGCATTTTTTTGCACCCTCAAATATTTCAGTATAGACGACATTTTTAGTCCTCAGGTCAGCCTTATCCTCATCAAATGTAGGCGGTGCAAGTAAAACTTTCACAGAATAAGAAGTCTTGGCCCGTGACAGAGCCACGTAAAGCTGACCATGTGAAAAATAGGTTTTTCTAGGTAGAGACCAACAAAATCCAGGGTTTGACCCTGGGATTTATTTATCGTCATAGCAAAACATAACCGAATTGGAAATTGGAATCTTTTGAAAGGGACAATTGTCTTACCTCTAGCATCATATATCAAAGGAATCATTGGAATAACAACTTGTCTTCCTTTTTAGGGGCCAAAAGCAATCTCAGCTTTGATCGTAGCATGGCATAATTCTCGACACACCAATTGGGTCCCATTACACAAACCCTCGCTTGGATTTAGATTTCGAATAAGCATGATAGGGCAATTTTGTTTGAGAGATAGTTTGTGCGGTGGAAGACCTTTTGGATTTAGACTATTCAACAAATCTTCATAGTCAGTCTGATATTTTTCTGTAAGGGTTCGGTCTGTGCTCGTGTAGACAGTTTCAGTCCCAGGGAAATTTTTTATAAGATGGTGGTTTATTCTGTCAACAGCTTCATTGGTGGTTGCCAAAATGCATCTACCTACCATAGCGAGAGGATCAGAAAAGAAATGTTGCATATTTGCGAAAACGCAACCTATAAGACTAGGAAAAAGGAAAAAGGGAAAATTAGAATGTCATACAGTATAGGCTAATTGGAAAATATATTGCACGACTTACCTATTTAAAGAAATATCTTTTCCAATGTATGGGATGACAATGTTGCTTGGTAGAGAGACTTCTTCGAATTCATTTATGGGTTCTGTTCCCTCCCCGATCCCTAGCAAATAGCAACAGAAAACTGGGTCATCAATTGCCCTCATATTCACCTGTAGGGTTAACTTCTTTAAGTTGGGCCACACGCTTGAGTAAACAATAGAAGACTAAACAGTTTCTTCCCTTGAAGCCAGTGGAATGACAGGCAAAGTCTGTCTAAAATCACCACCAAGTACAACCACCTTGCCACCAAACACAGCTGTTGAATCCATCAAATCTTGTAGCAACAAATTAAGAGCTTCTAAAGATTTCCGCCTCGCCATTGTAGCCTCGTCCCATATTATCAGCTTCGCCTCACTTATCAACCTAGCAAGGCCACTTTGTTTACAGACCAAAAAAACATGATTGTCATCAACATCCAATGGCAATTTAAAATGCGAATGACATGTTCTTCCACCAGGTAAAATAGAGGCTGCTACACCAGAAGTTGCAACAGCGAGAGCTATAAAACCCCGAGATCTAATCGTTGCTAATAAGGCTCGATACATGAATGTTTTACCGGTACCCCCTGGGCCATCAATGAAAAAAGAATCTCCATTTTCTGATAAAATACTGTCAAGAATAGAATCGTATGCTATTTTTTGCTCGATGTTCAATTTAGCCTCCAGTAACAAATCAGCCTCAGTCACTCTTATGTTTCTTTCACACACGTATTCTTTGGTGACAAATTCACTCTGCATACTGATTGAACCATCCAGCATCAGGTCAAAATCTCCTAAATCTTTCCCCATGTCAACTAAATAGTTGTTTATAATTTGCAGAACTTTAAGCTCAATGCTTTCATCATCATGTTTAGTCAATCTTGCAGCATACTTCAAATCAGCGCAGAATTCATATTTATACTTCCTCCATAGCCTTTGAGGCTCATAGGGAGAGCAAAACACAAGAAGTATAGCAAATAAAGATCTCAAGGACACCGGCATCTGAAACCCATATGCTTCATCAAGGACTTCTTCAATGTAATTATCAGAGCTAAGCAACCCAAGGCTCATTGCATCTTCCCTGTAAAAGCCATGCTTATGGCCGACAACAGTTAACAGATCATCAAAAGAGGTGGGAGCCCTTACGTGACAAAGCAATAAACGCATATAATATCTTTCTCCT
>JAULKM010157363.1:0-16700 GCA_032355605.1 Rubia tinctorum
CTAGTTCCACAAGAATCATATTTAAGCATCGTTGGTGTCCATCATGTGTTTTGACCTAGTTTCTTGACCAGTCGAATACTAATGGGGTACAAGAGTCACCTCTCATGTTTCAGCTGAAATGATATCTGAAGTGGATCAGATTGGTCCGCTTTCATATCGTTCAGCATCCCATTAAATTATTGTGCTTGGTGCAGACCCAGTGACCAACCCATAACTATTTGCTGTTTTGAATTTCTGAAGTTAAAGTATTATTCTCTTGTAGGTCAAGTTAGGAGAAGAGGGTTACAAGGAAAGATATTATAGTAGAAAATTAAATATTCGCGATGAGGAAGAACTACAGAGAGTTTAGAAGCATATGGTAGGCATAATAGTTCTTTTAGCATTGTTATTTGACCTTCTATTGCAACCAGTGTTAATGTGGTCGAAAAAGATATCATCAATATGAATTCCATAATCCGTTTATATTTGGTAGCACTCTAGTTCGACCTTGCATTGCAGTGTCTTACGATTTTCTGTTTGATGTAGGTGTGGAAATATGTTGAAGGTATCTGCTGGGTCATGAGATATTACTACGAAGGAGTATGCTCTTGGCAATGGTGTGTCCTGATTTCCTTAGCCGCCTTGATACCCACAGCATTTATCCTTAGATACTAAGTGATAATTTATTCCAAATAAGAGACATGTGATTGTGATGAGATTGCAGGGGCTACTCTTGGAGCCATTGTTGTGATTGTTAACTATACAGTCGACAATTTTCAAACTTCATAAATTCCTAATACACTTTACAGTCTTATTGGATCTCTATCTAGGTGCAAGTTGGGTAACTGCGTTGAAACTTATTCAGACAACTTACCGTGCAGGTTTTATCCTTATCACTATGCTCCATTTGCCTCAGACTTTGGTGAGCTCCAGCAGTTCGAAATAAGTTTCAGTCTTGGGAGACCATTCAAGCCCTTTGATCAGTTAATGGCAGTTCTCCCTGCTGCAAGGTTTACAACTGAACTCTTTACACCTATCATAATTTGTAATTTTGAAATATGCCTCCGACTGACTGTTGGTAATCCAGTTCACAGGCTCTGCCACCCTCCTACAGAAAGTTGATGACTGATCCATTTTCTCCAATTTTGGACTTCTACCCTGAAGGTTAGCTGAATCCTATTTATTGATCTTATTCCCCTCCACAAAACTAAAAGAATATATTTTTTGTAGATTTTGAAGTTGACAGGAGCAGAAAAAAGCATTCATGGCAGGTGTGTACATTTTTCTGCAGTATTTTCATTGTCAATTTTTTTCTTATTTTAACATGCGGAATCTCTATTTTGAGCTGATATTTGTTTGATCTTGTAACGAAAACTTATGATGCCTCTGTATTACTATAATACTTGAGTCCTGGAATTGAAGTAAACTGTATGTTTGTTGGCCCGCTAATAACGGCATATTGTTTTGATTGTGCTTGGTGCGTTTGCAATGTTGGTCATTGTTGATTCCCTCATTTGGAATCTAACTATGATTTTATTTTGCCTATCTGTTGAGGTGTGGCCCGTGTGGCTACACTTAGTTCCAAATAGATGCAAAAAATTCAATACACACAAACCCAGGTCTTGGTACATTGATTGTCCTAATAGGGTTTGTAGTATGAATTGAAGCCGGAATGCCATCCATTGATTGCCGTAATAGGGTTTGTAGTATGAATTAAAGCCAGAATGCAAAGTAGGATTTAGCATTTCTGTTACCTGCATGTGGCAGTAAAAAATTCCATGCATACTCTAATGTTAGATTAGTTGAGAGAATCCTCTACGGATCAATGTCCATTAGGTCTGTAGTATGAATTAAAGCCTGAATGCAAAGTAGTAATTAGCATTGTGTTACCCAGATGTGGCAGCAAATAATTTTATGCATACTCTAATGTTGGAATAGTTGATAGAAACCTCTACTAATCAATGTCCTAAATGTTTGGCAGGGTGTCGCCAAATTACCATTTATTGATGAGTCGCTCCTTCTCTCGGAAATTGGAAAAGCAGAACACACATTGACAGTAAGTATATATAACCCATCCTATACAATATATATTACTCTTCTACAGCTGAGATTTATCCACTGTAAAAAGAAAAGTCACCGATTTCTTGCGAGACCTGAATGATGTTATTCTGATTCAGGATGAAGAAAAGCGAAGAAACAGTTCGAGTCTTGATGTTTTATTTGCTCACTCGTCACATCCTTTGGCTGCTAAAATATTTTCCTTCTGCAAGCGCAACAAGAATAATCCAAAGTTGCCCCTGGCTAAAGTTAAAAGGAAGATTGACCCTGCAATCAGGTACCAAAGATAGTTGTGCTTGTGATTTTTATCATTTTCTATTTGCCTTTTTGTTGAAGCTGATCCTTTGGGTAGTTGACCTGATATAAATGTTATAGATGGGCTCTGAAAACCTTATTGGTGCATCATCAGTACGATTTTCTTCTATTCATATCTGAGTAGGCTGTGCTATTCTTCGCATGTAATTGATTACTTATTTGAACTGAATACGGCATTTGGCGTGGCCTTAATTACTGGTATCATTGACAGTGGCGGAATGAACGGATACATGTACATCTCCAGTATGCCTGTACGACCAGTGGATATATTATCACCCATTGATGGCATGGAGTTGATTTCAAAAAACCGCATTGTGTGAGTAGCCCTTTTGAGCATGAATTATGCCAGATATTCAGTTCTGTGACAAACTGGAGGGCTTTGTGTGATGATGATTTACTTGCATCATTTCCCCAGGTCTGTATTCTACAAACCCCCAGCACACCATCCTCACATACCAAAAGTTCCCAGAGGAGTTGTACGGATAAAAAAGTACTTGCCCAGTTGTTTCTTACATCTATTTTCTTGATTCACACTTCTCAAATCCGCAACACGAGTGAAAAGTAAATCTTGCCGTCTTGTTTTATGCGCTAGCTAAAAGACTTCTTTATGCATAACTAAACTATCAAACTCACGAATATAGAACTGATTGAGAAATAAATTTTTGTGAGACTTTAGTTGGCTAGTTGAGTGTTAATTTTAGAACATACAGGATGCATTTTCTCTTGCAGAATAGTGAATTTAATCCATCGCTTTTGCAATCCAAATTACAAAGCTAATTCTTCAAACAACCTATCTGTTTTCATATTTTGTTTAGCTTCATGGCTTTATTTAGCGTCTCATCCTGCTTACATGTGAGTGGTGCTTTTCAGCGCGTTACCAAGAAACATATCAATCCACCTCCCGTCCTGTGGCATGAGCAGACAGCCATTGTCCAACGTAGTCATACTCAAAGGTGAGCATTTGCTATTATATTTGGCTGTTATCTCAGTTGTATCGTCATTGGCTAACTGGAATGCTGTTATCTTCGATTGTCATTCAGCTTGATATTGCATGATTAGGACATTTTGCCATGTTTATGTAAATCTGATTGTCTTGTATGCCGATAAACCATGTGCAGGCGCCTTCCCGAGAAGTCCGTCTCAGGTCCTCATCTTGCAAAACTGGCTCATGAGCTCGTGTTGCAGAGATGTCCATCAAAGGCGCAGCGTAATGCTGATGGAGACAGTGGTCAGGTTGGCAAGAGGAAAAGTGACCAGCCAGATTCACATCATAAGAAAAAGAGAAGAAAACGGAGCTAAAACAATCTCAGTTGCTGAAATCGAAATTATCCCTTGTGCTACAGCTCTTCAGTTGCCGTTGCAGAGAAATGTGCATCAGAGGCGCAGCATAATGCAGATGGACGGTGGCCAGGTTAGGAAGAGTAAATGTGACCAGCCAGATTCGGAACGTAAGAAAAAAAGACGAGAACAAAGAGAGAACAAAACGGAACAAAAACCACCTTTCAGTTGCTGAAAACGGAATTATCCCTGGCACTACATCTCTTCAGTTGCCATGATGTTTGTTGGATGCAAACATGATCAACACTTGATTTGTAGTTGAATTAATCTATTTTAGTTCCTGCTTTTCTTCCCAAGAATCAAAACATAAAAATCTCGGTTTCATCATTTCAATGAATGTAATGGTTGCTTGTAACAATCGATCTAATCTTATTCTTTTGCAGATGGCTTTTGTTTTTCACTTTCCCCATCTGGATAAAACGAGCAAGCCAACAACAGTGAGACATACAGCAGCAACAATCCCCACCACGAGTGCAAAAGCAGAGGCGACACTCGGAAAGTTGAGTCGTCTCTGTATTCTCCTCAGCCCCCGGTCAATGAACGGGGCTAGAGCAGCTGCCCCAGCCACCCGGAATGGTCTGGTTACGTTGTTTCCCGTCCACATCAAGATCACAATCTGGGACAATCAAAACCATGTACAGAATTAACCAGAGTATGTTTGACAGTGTTTATAAGGTGCTCATTATCATTATCTTTCCCAGGCAAGGCAAAACGTACAAGTCCTTAGTAGCAATGACGAGAAATAAAAGACGTTTTAAAAATAGAGAATCCTCAACTTGATCGAGATCATAATCTGAATCAACTAGATCTTCATTTCAATCACGATCATCAAATTCAACGTACTTACTATCCATCATAGTAATATTCAACATGGGACCCTTTAAGATAAGAACGACTACACTTGACGACACATACGCCTTCAAATATCATTAGGGCGGGCGAGCTTTAAATGTTTGGTAAACGAATATGAAACTGATCTCTTCTTCTAACTTCTAAAATAAGATAGTTTCACCTGTAAGCACTGTTCCATCAAGACTCGTATTTGCCAAAACTCACCCCTAAGAGAGCATGGAGATTAGCAGCAGGGTTCTTTCCAGTACTTTTCTCGTAGCCGAGAAATGCAAGAACAAAGAAGGTGGTGTAGGTGAAGGCATCAAACAACCCATAAGCAAGCACAGCAGAAAGCCCCAGCTTTGCAACCTTTCTACTCATTTCACCTGATTTTTCCTATTCACAGTAACAGTTTTGTCACTGCCTCGAGGTAAGAAATCCAAAACAAACAAACGTATGATTTACCTTCCATTTCATCCAGATTGACTCGTTCATATGTAATAAAGACGGTTCACCGGCATTGTTGAAATCTCGAGCTTGGTGAGTAAAAGAGCCGTCGGATTCATCCGGTGAAGCTGAGGAACGCCACCGTCTGTCGCGGCGGCGATGGCGGCGCTGTGGATTTCTGGTGGAAGCTCCGGCGAGGTTAAAGAGTGGTAGTTTATAATTGTTTGGTGGAATAAGAGAAACTCCCGGACTTGCCAGTGGGATTGTTACGGCGGCGCAGCTCATCACAACCGATTCTCTAGCGGCGGAAGTCTGCCGGTTTAAACTTGCTTAAGAGGCTACTACTCCCTCCCCTCCGTCCACCCAAAGAATGCTAGCCCTATTTGCAAATTTTGACCTTTTTGATCCGAACTAATTTTGACCAGTAATTCAGTATATTTAAATGTGATGAAAAGAATAATATTATAAAAATAGATGTTAATACGATTATAATAATATCGCATATGATAATATTACTGGATAATATTAATAAATTTTGGCTAAATGAAAAGTGACCGGAGTAAATAGACATGGAATCTAGGCAATACATTTTATTTTTGTTTGTCTCAATCAAAAGTTTCTTTTTTGACTATTTCCTTATTTGAATTGGAATTTGTGGGTGAAATTTACCCTGTTCATTTTATTCTCCCACTTTTTCTGCCAGATCAGCAACACAACTTGTGCAAAATGTGATGGGTTCCTTTTTTGGACGGTGAAAATAAGAGCAATTTTGTGGGATTGAGGTTTTGAAAACATTTATTGACTAAAGGAAATTTTCATAGTATCACTCTGATTGATGTAGATACTTAATTCCAATCAAGAGCAAACAAAAACATAATGTCCCGTATATAAAATTGCTTAAATTGTTATTGCCCAAGACAAACAGACCAAGGAAACAAAAGAGGTAAGGTTCTCTGCATTCAGAAAATGGTGGAGAAAAGAATCATCCTTCACAACTATTTTCTGCAGCATTCAAAAAATACAGTGGAATGGTTTGTTGGTTAATGAACCATTTCAATCAACCAGTTCACAGGATCATCATCAGTTTAATTTGATGTTTTACAAATTGATGATTTTCGAGTTTAATTGAAGATCACCAGGAAAAGAAGTTAAATTGCGACGCGATACAACGATCAAGAAATGATGCAGGTAGCAGAAAAAACATTAAAAAGTACTATCATACACTCTCATTTGCCTTCCAGCAGTGCCAAAAGCATTGAGCAAGACATTCAGCATTACAAGATTCAACTCAACCCATTCAACTTCCATAAGTCGAACAGAAGAACCTTAACAGTTTGTTCACCTCAGCAGTATAAATTATAATTGAATCTGTAATTACAAAGGATCCACATTTAAACCACTTGCCGAAATATACTACAGCACCTACAATTTCGGCCGTAAAGAAGTTGAACCAAACAAACAAATGACACCATCAATTTATAAAGGATAACGAACATGATGAAACTACAAGATGAGACTTGAACCTGAAACTCCATAAGCAATTAGATTTCCTTCCAACTTCGAAGGTCTTCAATTTTGGATTTGATTTTCTTAAACTCTTGATTGCTGACTTCCCCTTCCAATACTGATAGGAGTTTATCCACATTGAGACGACATAAAACTGCAACGGTGAACCTCACACCCTTTACATATCTCATATATAAGTTTGACAACATTTTTCGATCACTCCTCATCCCAACCACCCTTTTTCCACTAAAGGAATAAGCATACCATAACTGGCTTAGATTGCTATAACTTTTTACAAGTGTTGTGAGGTAATCTGAACGACTTTGTTGGGTGAAAATAGGGTGGATATCCCCAGCTTCTTCAAATAGAGAATATATATTTTTCTCAATACTAATGGGTATACCATCCGAACCAATAATCTTCTCTTCATCACCAAGGTTTAGAAGGCGATTCTTTTCCTCCTTATCATTAATACCAAACCAATCAAACTGATTTCCCCCTAGACTCTTGTAGACCATGAATTCAATCGGACGAAACCGAGCCGCTTCACACAAATGAAAAAAGAATACTTCACATGCCATTGCATTTGCTTCCCATTGTTTATTATTGAGAGTATCTACAGCTTCACTCATAAAATCAGGTCAGATGTTTTCACCAGGTTTACCAATGTAATTACCTTTAAACGAAAACATAGTATCCCAATTATCAATTTGGTATCCGCAATTAAAAAGAGACCAGACTTTAGAATCATCTTCGGAAGCAATTCTGCCTTTAGAATCAACCTTAGAAGTGCCAATACAATGAGCAGCTTTGTCTCCCCTAGAAGAACCTTTCTTTCTTGCAACTTCAGATGTGGAAGTGAGATAAAGATCCTTTTTACAAATAATGAATTGGGCAGATTTATTTTTTGAATTGATAACCTTAATCTGAACTATAGGATATTCTCTTGAATTCAACCTTGGAATTCCTTTAAACACAATTCCTTCGCTGGAACACATAACTCTCAGCCAATAAATAATATCTATGTAACTATCAGGACTCCCGCCTATACAAAACTTCCTCTTGTGACTTTTACGCGTCTCCGAACATTTTACGCTGTTCAAAAAAACACATTTGACCTTAATATGTTTACATGTGTACATTAATTGTAAATAAAAAGTTGATATTTAGATACTACTTTTTACGACGAATTCAATGTTCATATATTTGTTCAAACATTCACTCAAACTAAAATGAGTGTCCAAATTGAACTAGGAAAGTACCACAATAAATTCAGTTTTAAAAAATACAAGTATAAAAAAGAGATAAACTGCAATAAATTCACATTAAAAATAGATGCAAGTGTAAAAGACATACTGCAACGGATCCTCCCCGGTCTTAGAATTAGTTGCCATATTTGAGATGAAGAAGAAGAATAATAACCGGGCTTTAATAAAGAGGATGAGGATGAAACGGAGGCTAAGTTGCCATATTTGAGATGATGAAGAAGAATGATAACAGGGCTTTAATAAAGAAGATGAGGATGAAATGGAGGCTGGGTCTTTATGGAATTGGAAGTGCCGAAGTGGGGAATAGGTAGTGTATACAAAATTATGACAGTGGGAGAAGAAGATTCCATCTCATTGCTGCTGGCAAAACACATTATTCCATGGTTCATCAATTTTGGCCTATTTAATTAATGACAAAATTTTGGGAAACACTGTCTTTTATGAAAAGATGAGATTTAATTAGAATGATAAAATGTAAAAAGTTTTAGTTGTAATATTAAAAATTTATTATGCAACGTGTAATAGTTATAAAGTTTATAACCCGATTCATGCAATTTGAAAAATTTTATTTTCATTATTTTCTTTTAATTTGCACTTTAAACCTTTGTCTTTCTATTACTTATAGAAAGACCGTCTTTCCAAAGACGAACTTCTTACTTAATTATCATATTTACTTTTTTAATGTTAAAGTTGATAAATTTGACTACAGATATAAATTAAGAGTCCGTCTCTTGAAAGACGGTCTTTCCATAAGTTATGGAAAGACCAAGGTTTAAACTGTAAATTTAAAGAAATCAAAACAAAATTTTCGGGTTGTATTAATCGGGTCATAAACCTATCACTCTTAAATGTTACATAATAAAATTTTAATATTGCAACTAAAACCTTTTACCTTTCTATAATTCCAATTTAACCCCGTCTTTCCATATGCCTATGGAAAGACGGTCTTTCCCAAAACCTTGTCTTTTATTAATATTTTTATAAAGTTAATTAATACAAAGGAAAGGAATGTTTATTTAGATCACTTTATACATTATGATTTTTTTACTTTATCTTATTATTTTTCACTCCATAATTTTTAAATAGTCTAGTATTCTCTTTAACTGTTTCGTATCATTACTTCTTCTATTATAAATTTTAAACATTGATTTTTATTTGTATCAATTCATCTATGAATTAATTGTATCAACACTCTCTCGTTGTGTTTCTGTTACTACCACTGACATTTTTCGAATCACCTCATCTCTTTTCAATTTTTTATCACTTTATCCCAAACACCATATAATAGAAATGGTTTGTTTGGTGCTGTCAACCGGGGATATTGAAGTCATTTTGACTAACCTAAACCCAAGCTGTCTAAAAATAACATACTAATATTATAATATGCTGATTTTAATTTTTTAATGAATCATAAATTAGTAAAATATATAACTTCTAAAGATATATTTAAAACAATAAATTTCTCATACTATATCTATATATATCACTAAGAAAAATCCAAATAAACACATAATCTGAAATAACTAAATGTTTGGATTTTTTTATACAATGATGAAGTACTTTTGATAGAAATATGTATACATATTTATTTATTTATTATATATGCATATAGTAAAAATTGTTTGTTTGGTGCTATCAACCCGGGGATATTGAAATAATTTTAACTAACATAAATCCAAGTTGTCTAAAAATAATATACTATTATTATAATATGCTGATTTTTAATTTTTACTATATATAATCAATCATAAATTATTAAAATATATAACTTCTAAAGATATATTTAAAACCATAAACATCTCATACTATATCTATATATATCACTAAAAAAATATACACATAATATGAAATAACAAAATGTTCAGATTTTTTGATATAATGATGGAGTACTTTTGATAGAAATATGTATACATATTATTTATTTATTATATATCCATATAATAAAAATTGTTTGTTTGGTGTTATAAACCGGGGATATTGAAATTATTTTGACTAACCTAAACCCAAATTGTCTAAAAATAACATACTAATATTATAATATGTTGATTTTAACTCTTTACTATATATAATCAATCCTAACTTATTAAAATATATAACTTCTAAAGATATATTTAAAATCATAAATATTTCATACTATATCTATATATATCACTAAAAAATTAAATAAACACACAATATGAAATAACAAAATGTTAGAATTTTTGTATACAATGATAGAGTAGTTTTGATCGAAATATATATATTTATTTATTATACATGACAAATTCTTATTTTAGACGGACTAACTGTTAAATGAGGACATTTTATAATTAGTGAGACTAATTAAGTTATTTGATGTTTACTTTTATTTATTGTAATGAGATACACATAGTTATGACAAGAAAGAGGTCACCCTTCCTGATGGGACTGTATGCCTCCAAGAAATAGGCTGCAAAAGACAACAATGTCAGACTTCCACGCATGGAACAGTTGACAAAATAATTAGCAACCCAGTACAATTATGTCTACAAAGAGAAAGGAAGATGAACAAGCTAACAACACTGCCAATAACTTTGAATGCGAAAAATATACAGTGAACTACTTCTCAGTCCTCAAAATTTTACTTTATCAAAACCACCAGGCTATTCTAAAGACTAATCACTGCTGGCTATACATTTGCCTCAGAGGAAACTAAATTTGCTTCAGATGCCAACTACACAATCACAATGACTCAAACAGAAACATAAATAAGAAGACAGTTTTTCTTTAGTAAAGCTTACGCTTCAAATAAGCATAAAAAAGGTTTCCCGTAACCCCTTCGATAGTGTCATCAATGGGAAGGATGTGAACACGTTTCCCATACTTCACATCAGGGCATTGGTGAACTGAGACAACATCACCAAGCCTGACCCTAAGGTTGGATCGCACAACCTTGTTCATCCTGATTTTTGGTTCTTCACAAGTTTCATCAGCAAGGGCTATGCAGATGGTGTCTTTCCTTTTCTTTCCCTACGTACAGAGTATCAAAAACCATCAATTATTACATCAAAAAAACAAAATAAATCAAAGTACAACTGAAAATCAAGTTATGGAAAATAGATGTCATTGCTCTCAACAAAAAACTGTAAGATTAAAAAAGCTACACTGTTGAAAGCGTACTCATTCAGTATTTAAGAGAAAATGGGGCGGCACATAATAGTTTTATGATCATAACCAATCAGCAAAACAACCTCATCAGCTGAAACACAACCAATAAGCCATGTCAACACTCGAGCCATATGTTTCCACTTCCGCCCCCAACCACAAGGTTCACTTAGCTAATGCATAACTATGGGGATAACAGCCAAAAGCACATAAAAAACCTTAGAGGTTAACGGCTAAACACAGAATAGGTCAATGGGAAATCACTCAATGTTACCAGGTCAACAAGAAGTTATGCCTTTATTCCTTCATCACGGTCTATAAAGAGTTGAGTTTTTCACTAAGCTACTGCATAACTATGGATATAACAGCCA
Organism: Rubia tinctorum; assembly: GCA_032355605.1. Taxonomy (NCBI): domain Eukaryota; kingdom Viridiplantae; phylum Streptophyta; class Magnoliopsida; order Gentianales; family Rubiaceae; genus Rubia; species Rubia tinctorum. Next base: position 11,237 of record JAULKM010157363.1, read on the forward strand.
GAGGCCTGTACAAAAAACTCGGAGGTTCACGGCTAAACACGGAATAGGTCAATGAGAATTCACTCAATGTTACCAGGTCACGAGTGATTATGCTATTACACCTTCATCACAGACTAAAAAGAGTTTAGCTTTACCAAAAAAATCCGCATAACTGTGTCACTCTGTAGCATAAACCTAAGCCCTAGGAAAATTTCTCAATTACATCCTCTTAAAATAACTCAAAAAAAACATTTTTTTAGCAATCGAAAGCTAGACAACATCATAGATCCAACAGCATTCAATCAAACAGTCCAAAATTATAGCCTAATCGTCATCAAGTCATAGATTATTCAGAAACCCTAAGAATTGAGGGATGATAGAAACCTTGATGAGGATAGTATCTCCACGGAAAAGCTCGAGCTTTTCCATGGTGCTAGGGTGGAGGGCGACGACGGAGGTGTCATCGTTGATAGCTTCGTCAACCACGAGGCGATTGGGCGACTTCTTCCTTTCTAGAATCGCGGTGCTGAAGTCGCGCTTGGTGCCCTTCCTGCACATTCAAACAATCAATCAATCCACAAAAACAATCATCGGAAACACACAGCAGAATACAGTGCAAAGATAAGGGAGATCTGAGGATTAGGGCTTACGAATCGGAGGATTCAGCTTGGTTACTCATGGTTGGATAAAGCAATTGAGCTTCAGCGAATTTGTGAAGAAATTCGGAGTGGTGTGAGGGAGATCTGAGGATTGGGGGTTATTAAATAAAGGGGAATTTTTATTTTTCTTGTTCAAAAAGAATGCTTTTTTACTTGCCTAATTTACCCTTCATTTTTATTATAATATACGTTGTTTCTTTCCTTTGTTTTCCTTGTGCTGTAGATATTTTTGACCTTTTCCCACTCCACATGGTTTTCCGGTGTAGTAAGTTGTGTCTTCCTACTCTGATTTTACATGTAAATAAACTCTTGGAAAGACAAGATTTATTGAAAAATGAAATTTAATTAGAATTATATAAAGTTAAAAGTTTTTAGTAGAAATATTAAAAATTTATTATGCAACGTACAAAAGATATAAGTTTATGACCCGATTAATATAACTCAGAAATTTTATCTTGATTTAACTAATTTGTAATTTAAACCTTGGTATTTCACTAACTTATGAAAATACCGTTTTTAAGAGATAAACTCTTATTTATATAGATAAAGAATAAAATAAATTACTAATTAAATCTCAAATCAGATTACTAAAATTACAGTAACTGATAGAACGCCAGATTTAGGATCTCTTACCAATTTATCCTTATCTTTAAATAAATACAAGCCTCGCATCTATCAAATAGTAATTTTAGTAGCCATCTAATTTTATTCTAATTTTATTATTCAAAATCTCCATATGTTTCTCAACTAACAACAACTCTTTATTTATACTAGTTTTTTCAGTATTCTCTATTCAAGTTTTTTTATAGCAATAAAAATAGTAACTTTTTGTATTGAGTAACTACGGAAGGAAGGGTATGGATTTCCTTTATGGGAGTTATCCGTTAGCAACAAAATAATTTTCATTTTAAAAAATATATAGATTTTTGTCAAAATTTTGGCAAAACCGTCTTTCCACAGTCTTGTGGAAAAATGAGATTTTAATTAAAATAATAAAAGGTAGAAAACCTTAGTTGCAATATTAAATTTTACTATGAAACGTATAGTAGTTATAAAATTTATAGAGTCTGTCTCTTGAAAGACGGTTTTTCCATAAGTCATGGAAAGACCAAGGTTTAAAATGTAAATAAGAAGAAATTAAGATGAAATTGTTGGGTTGTATGAACCGGGATATAAAATTTATAACTACTACACGTTGAATAATAAAACTTTAATATTGCAACAAAGAACTTTTACCTTTTATTATTATAATTAAGTCTATGGAAAGACTGTCTTTCCCAAGACTTTACAAAATTTATAACCCGATTCAAGCAATTTGAAAATTTTATCTTCATTTCTTCTACTTATTACTTTATATCTTGGTCTTTCCATACCGCATTTCAAGAGTCGTACTCTAGATTTTTTCTTATATAAAATCAAAAAATAAATAAATGATGGGATTGAAAATCCTAAAAGAAAATGATGAAAAGTACCTATGATCAAGTCAATTTTGTGAAACAGACCATCATCAAAATTATTTTTCAAACTTGCATTTTAGACTGTGAAATTTTAAATGTCTAAAACGTCAAAAACTATTAACACTCATACGCCAGAAAAATATGTGCCAGAAAAATGTGTCGATTGATCTACCGATTAAAATCCCGATGTTCGGTTATTTTAATTACTTCCAAACAAAAGTAACAGAAAATTTTAAAAAGATTGATGTGCGAATTAAATTGCATTTTAGGCATTTAATATTGGCGTCTAGTCGAAATAATTACCAAATAGGCAAATACGGTATTTCAATAATTCCATACTGCGTGTAGAGATCTGGATACAGACTTGTAGGCCGTCGTCTCCTGAGAACATTCTAGAATTACAAAATCCACGCTTTTTTCCATAAAAAAAAATTCTGAAACTTGATTTTGTCGTTCGGGATCGGGAGTCTAGAATATTCCCAAAAATTAAGCTAAAAATTCCACATCCTATTTTACTAAAAATAAAAAGGCAAAATTTTGAGAAATACCATCTTTCCACATGCATATGTAAAAGATGGGTTAAAACAGAATTATAGAAAAATAAAACGTAGAAATTGTCATTTAAAATCTGAAAGTGCAAAAATAACCCTGAATTTCGTTGACATGTCAGTGGCCAAATTGACGGGAAATCATCAAAATGACCATTTTACCCTTCTCTTAAAAAAATTAAAAATTGGTAAAAGACAATAATACCCTCCCTGCTTTTTAACAAAACAAAATTTCCTTTTTTTCCCATTTCTCTCTTTTTTTCTTCTTACGCCTCGTTTTATCGAGGGTTTCGATCCGCTGCTGGTGATGGTGGGCGAGGGCGGCGGGGCTGAAATTGTGGGCGGAGCTAGGGTTTGGTGACGGGATGGGAAATGGGAGTCGGTGGCGACGAGGTAGGAAGCGGCGGGGAGAGGTGATGGTGGATTTAGGGTTTGGTGACGGGGATGGGCGAAGGGAGGTAGGGAGTGGTGGGAATGGGTGATGGCGAGTCACTGAGTCGCCTACTTTGAGTTGTTGTAGTGGTGGGTTGTAAGCGGGGCTGGGTGGAGCGCGGCGGGGCTAGGGTAGAGCGAAGCGGGAAAAGGTGATGGCGGCTGGTGGATCACTGAGCTATTTATTTATTCTCTACCGTCTATTGGCAAAAGCTCTGAAAGTCTATGTACCCATCAAAACGGAATGTACATATATTTTTTCGGCTATAAATACCTTTCCCTTTTGGGTTTGCTGCTAAGAGTGGAGATTGTATCATGAACCCCAAACCGAGAGAACTGCAATTGGGAGGAACAGAGGGAGGAAAGAGGGAAATGGTGTGTGTGCATTTAGTAGGGGATTGGTGGGGATGCATGGGGGAGATCTATCGGGACGGAATCTAATTGGACATATTCCAGGTCGTCTACTTGTATTTATTTCAGTTGCGTGGAGAGGTGCAAAGGCACTTCAAAGATTGATCAACGGGTGGCCGCGTGGCGGAATCGGCGGAGCAGCGGCAGATCGGAGATGGGGTTCAGCGGCGAAGGAGCAACGGCGACGGATAGGTGGGGTGGCGGAGTAGAAGAAAAAAAGAAGAAGATGCTGAAGAAGGGTAAAATGATCTACAATTTTTCATCTTTAAATTTAGGGGTATTTATCTCTTTTCATGTTTGGTCAATGGATAACCTTTTGAGTAGATGTCATAATTTAGCAAAATGGGTATAATTGCACAATTTTACAAAAATATGGGGTTAGTTTCGCACTTTCAGATTTTACAAGGTTATATCTGCACTTTCTCAATTTAATATGGTCATTTTGCACTTTTCATTTTTCTGAAAGTGTCAATATAACTTTGTAAAATTTGAAAGTGCGATTCTAACCCTATGTTTATAAGCAAATATGCCGATATAACCTTTTCGCACTATTCTGACGATGACTTGACATTTTTCAGAATTGACAAAACATAAAAAGACTAAAATACCCCATAGTATTAAATTTTAAAAATAATGACAAAAATACCCTTAGGGTTCTTCCTCTTCATCATCTCTAAAACCACCGCTCTGCCACCTCCACCGCCGCTGCTCTGATTCATTCCCTTACAGTAATCCTCGCCACGAGAGTAATACAAGTATTTCCCATTCCTAAACGCCAAATCCGACACTAAAAACATGAAGCGTGTCATTGATCTCATCATCCCTAAATTGGGCAGCAATTATGGTTTTAACTGTAGGACCATTTCCATTTCTACCGGCATTAGGACGAGCCCTAAGCGGGAGAGCATTCACGCCAAAGTGCCAACGCCTTGCTTGAGTAACTCGATAGCTACAATAATTCTTAAAACCTTAGAAAAAACCTATGAAAATTTCCATACCTCCTCTAAGACTTCTTTCAGTTCCTATACCGCCACGCCACATCACAGGTTCACTCTAACCAGCAACACCTCCCCCCGCTAGCCTAGCACCACATCCACCCGCTCAGCCCAGCCTAGACTTGTAGCTGCCCAGCATTTTCTTAGCCACGCCCAGGATCACCACCTCCGCCCAGCACCACTGCCGCCACTTAGCACCACCGCCATCATCTCCTCTCTAAATCTAAGATACTGCACTCGTCCTCGCCGGGCAACCAACATCGGCGGCTGAGCCTGACTCCAGCCCTGTCGAATCCAACGCCCCTGCGACACTCCTCTCCGCCCGACGTGAATTTTTGGGCAGAAGAGAAGAAGATTCAGGTGGGTCGCGTTGGTGAGAAGAAGATCCAGGCAAATTTCTAGAGGCGCCGAAAAGGATAAAATAGAAGGAAGAAAACAGGTTTGGGCACAAGAATAGGGTTCAGAACAGAGAAATTTCCAAGAATGGTGCAACAGTACCTGATGTTGGATGCAAATGGAGAATGCGTTCTCTACCTATTTTATTTTATTTTAAAATTTTGCATGCAGAGGATGCATTCGTTAAAATGCATCTTCACTTTTTTTTTATGCATTTTATTTTGGTTCTGTTACTGCATTTTTTTTTACGTAAGCCGGAAGACGCATTTAACACTTTGTCCTATTTCCTTTCCGCCTTTTGCTTCATTTTTCCGTCTTTTGCTTCACTTTTGTCTCTCTTTTTTTCGTCTTCACTTCATTTTTGTCTTTTGCTTCCTTTTTCTTTTTTTCCCGTCTTCACTTCTTTTGCTTCCTTTTTCGTTAACCTTCATTTTATATATTTTTTACATTTTTTATATTTAAATTGTAAATTAATCATATTTCTATGTTATATATAATAACAAATGAATCATATTTTAATTATTATTTGTATAAAAATATTATAATATTATTTTTCGAGTTGTATATGGGTCGAATTTAAATAAAAA
>JAULKM010157373.1:0-16700 GCA_032355605.1 Rubia tinctorum
AGTCTTTTCTCCATTCTGTGAAGAATGAAATTGATGTTGAGCTTAGGACCGATAATATATGTGTAACTTCATCACTACCATGCTGGAGAATATTAGCGGCATCAGTAATGTCGCCGATGTACAGATGCTCGCGTACAAGGTCTGGCATATCACAGCACTGAGAAGACTGCTTATAACCTTCGCCTGCAATAGCATATAGAGTTAGTCCTTCAAGAGTTTGCGGTAGATTTAAAATTGTCACCATACTGAAAAGCAATTTGGGTGAAAGAGATTATCCATAGACAGTCTTCCCTACTTTCTCCAGCTAAGTATCTATTATAAGTAGGCAAGAAAAGTTATAGCAACTAAGAACGACATGCCAGCCACCATTTCCTCATGCATGCGGCACGAGGTCCAAATGAATAGATGGTTAGACATTTTACAGAGGTTGATCATCAGAAACGTTATACTTGGAAATTACTGAAGCTTGGGTCAAGCGTGTTCCGCTTCTAAGACAAGCAAAATCTACCAGCTGAACTGCACAGTTTCAGCGTCAAAAGAAGTTTACACATTGCAGACACAGTAACAATAACAAACTATTTCAGCTCAGGCTACAGAGACTCGCTCAATCATGTTTCCCTAAGCATTATGTTCACAGTTAATCGATGCATACAGTCATTTCCGCACAATAAGCGCATATTTAATTAAATATTAGCAGCAGCCCACGAAACTAGAGATCCATTCTTAAATTCAAATACATGGCATCTAAAAAAACGAAAAGGGATTTCAAAATCACACCAAATTATTTGATTTCGTTATTCCCTTCCTAGTTCACCACTCATTCACAAGGAAGAAAAGTAATATTTCACTTCACGTCTACCAAAAAGAAAAATCAGAAGACAGCGGCGATTCAAACTTTACACACACGTATATATACATACATCGGTCGAACCTACCGGTGTTGGAATTTCCCGGCCTTAAGGCTCCAAGATAGTATAGTCTGCTGTGTGAGGGGGCTCGGTGCTCCTCTCCAAGACATATATCGGCGCGCTTTATACCCTCACTCATACCATTTTCTATGCGGTCTTCTAATTTTGGCCCTACAAAATACATTAATCACTCTACCTTAAGGCGAAAGTATCAATATGACTATGCAATCTCAAAAGTGTCAATTTAACCAAACTAATTATTGGATATGCCAATGTAACCCTAATTTTCAAAAAAAATTGTGCAAATATCCCCAAAGTCCTTATTTCCGATGTTGAACCTCTAAATTCCGACAATGATGAGTAAGTGGAGTGATTAAAATGCCCTTGTTTTAGAAGGTGAAAAACGTATCCCCAAAATTCCCCTCAAAGACGTGGCATCCATTTATTTCATAAACGGTTATTGTTCCCTCGGCCCTTACTGTTCCGAGTTGCCTAGCATTTTCCCTAAGAGTTGCACGAACGAGAAACTAAGGTCATGTACAATTCATTGAAGTACATATGAGGTTGAATCCACGTTCAGCATATAAGATGATACTACCTTGGAGGCAGCAAGATTAACAGGTGGGAGTTTTTCAATAGGGTTTTCTCGGCCAAGTTATAAAGAAGTCCTATTGCCCTTGTTGAGAAAGGAGGAAACAATGATTATGTTAGAACAGTAAAGTAAGGTAACAAATGATAATATAATGTTAATTAATTAATTAAAAATACCTCACATGTGTAGTGCGTAGTGGGGGTGGTGAAAATGCTATGGATTGATCAATTTAGTGACTCTCCTTCCCCGAATCTTGTGTAAGGGCATCATCTTCATCCATAGCACCACCAGGCTGAGAGTAATCCTCATGAGGATCTTCAAGCTGAGATTAATCCTCTATCATATCACCTTGCCATACGGGAACATCAACAAATTCATTCATATTTGGTACCTCAACATAAGGAGGAGTTGGGACCTCATCAGCAAGTGCAACTCTAAGCAGCACATCTACCATAGGTATATCACCTTCCCAGTTCTCTGAAGCACGGATATCAATGAAGATTTCATCCATGTTCTTATCACCATTCCCACATCAACGAACACCTTATTCCCTCAACAACCAGGTCATAAGTAACAACACCTTCAACCAAGTCCTAAATTGTTAAAACCACCGGTATCCACCAATACTTCATCTAAACATGCATTAACGAATACCTTATCACTACCTTTAATGGGAAAATTTGCTCAAAATTTTCATCATCTACACTAGTGAGGAGAAGTATAGTCGATGACGTACCTGCACCTTGGATGCTCATTTCTTTCTCAACAGCATCTAACGTGTCAACCATGAGAATTTCGAAGTCTTCATCCTCAGGGGGGAAATCGACATTTACGGTCTCATCAAACTGTGATCCCTACTTTTTAATCAAATTTATTAGGATACGCGTTCAATGAGAAGACAATATATATTTAGGACTTCTGAAATTATACCTATATTTTGTCGCGAGCTGGGGAAGTGGGGATCTGGACTTTTTGGCAGCTGGTGCTTTTGTTTTTTTGGGTTAACTTTTTTTCTAAGATATTTTAGGTTGTTCAATCACCACTTGGAGTTGAGTGGTTCCTTAAATTTCCTGATTGGTTAGCGTCGTTAGATAACATAGATCTAAGAAGGAACCAACAAAAGTTAGAAAGTGCTTATCAGACCCAACAAACTTAATGAAAAGTGTTGAATAACCCTTACTTTTTATTGGAAGTGCTAATCTAACCCTATCAATTATTTGTAAGTGCTTAAGTAACCCTTACTTTTTATTTAATGTGCTAATCTAACCCTATAAATTATTTGTTAGTGCTGAACTAACCCTTATAAAATCTTAACAAGTACAAAACTAACACTAAACTCATCTAAGTACGATGAAATGCACAATATGTAATTACCTCATTCCCGTTCTTAGGTTCAGTTGTTCCAACTATAGGCTATTCTGGCACTTCCTTTTGAGCCTCAATATGCTCCTGGGTTGTCGTTGAAGCGGTTGTTTTTTCCTACGCACCACAAATAACCTATTACAATGTTGTATCACCTCCAAACACACCTAAAATATTTGTATCAATATTTTTACCTTTCAAGGTCCGCCCCTTCTTCCTTGACCCCTTACATTTTGACTACCTTAGGCGTTGGGAATGGAGGGGCTTCCTTTGCCACCTATAAAATAAAAAATAGACAATATTATAAGAGGTTTCTACATTAGTTCTAGAAGTATGATAAATGTGGTGGCTATAGAAATTATACCTCATTCTGAGTTACTGTTGTTCCCACAGGCTCCTGCTCAGAAACTAATGTTAGAGTCACAGCCTGCGCAGCAGTAATTGTTGATCCTCAATTATTTCCTGCAAATCAAAAATTAACAATAACAGTGCACCAGCAATTTAATCACATCAAAAATATTCGTGTGCCTATCAATAATTTAAACACGTCTAACAATAAAAAAATTCCTTTCTTAGTCTTTCCCTCTTTGCCTAATGTCTAACAATTGTGGTTGGTTGACTCGAAATCCTTTTCACCAGACGGATACCACTTAGGAGTTGAGGTCCCTTCTATTGGTTCCAAAAAATATATAGAAAATTACGAGTGTTATATAACATAAACAACCCTTCTTGTTTATTATAGTATAATTAATATAACATAAAAAGTATAGTTACTTATATAACATAAACAATTGTTATAGCCACTGAAGGGGTACCTGGGTAGCCGTTCTTCTTGCCTGCTCAGCCATTTTCTTCTCCTTTGTCGCGGGCCCACCTTGACAACACTTCTTTTTGTGACAATATTTCCCACAATTTCCATATTTGTACTTTGACCTCGTAGGGTCATTTTCTCAATCTTCTTTGTTCCTCTTAGTTTTGGCCTTCCAACCCGCATGTGCAAACTCAGGAGGATCACACTTTGGGAGGGTTGTTTCTAGCCAGAAATACTTATGTAGAACTGGTGTGATCATGTAACTGTAAGCCTTTTCGAACATTGCCTTCGATAGCATGGGGTCACAATACTCATGGAGGGGGACCATATATTTAGCAATACAGTTGTAGCGTGCCTACACGGAACCCCCGTGTGATACCAAATCCTACAATCACACAGCTTTGCATTAATCCTTACTATGTAATTGGACTCACTATAGACTACTTAAAATGTATTTTCTGATCGAAGGTGGAATGTTAGTCTCCGAGAAAGTCTTACCACAATATTCAGTCGTTTCTCAGTCCTCGGACATATAGCAGTCTCCCATCCCGCACATTTCTTATACCTTACCTCTAATCTTGTCATTATCCTTACCCACAAAACTTTTATGTGTAAAGACAGACTTGTTCCTCAATTCGCCCAACCAATTTTTAAATGACTCCCCCGAATTGTTAGGGACATTTGCACATTTCAGGAGACTAGAGAAAACATCCCTTGCCCAAATTGAGTCACCAAGAACTTCCAACAAAGCGTGAGCCTCCTCTTATAGTTCCTTGATCTCACTCATTGTATCTATGAAGTCCCTATCATTTTAATGACTTTGAAGTTTTCCAAAAACAATTCTTTCAAAATACTCACTAAATATTATTTTTTTAGAAATTGGCATAAATGTGCCTGCTGCATTTTCTTTGAGTGGCATGTGGCACCAATTCTTAAATAACCTTGGATAATCCCTACAGTGGAACATTAACCATTATTAGCCACATAAAATTCAAATGTTAGATCCGCACATGGTTATACTCAGTTAAGAGCAAATTTGCACTTACAATACAAAGGCAGAGTTAGATTAGCACATAATGAATAAATATAGGGTTATTTCAACACCTCTCATTGAAAAACAGGGTTAAATTTGCACATAATAAATAAAGGCAATGTTATATCAACACTTCCAATATAAAGCGAGGGTTAGATCAGCACATTTAATAAAAAACCTAGGGTTAGATCAGATTTTTTCATAAAATACTAAGGTCATTTCAGAAATTAATTAACAATCGATTATAAACAAAATATTTTCATACCTAACAGCCGCTTCAACAGAAAAGACCCAACAATCATGATAATTTCAACACATCATTCATGAACTACCTCGCAGACACAATATCCACATTCATAAATATCATAGGGAGATAAGATTCTTCACCTTTTGGTGATTGGGCATGAGAGTCCAAGGCATCCCATTTGGGAAACCTCAAAAGAAGTCATCCATCATCCAGAAGAAGAAGAGCCAGCTATCTTTTGACTCCCCCTCGGTGTAAGCAACAGTAAGCATAAAGAATCCTCCGCTTGCATCATTTGCAACAGTGCTCAATAGAACTCCACCATACCCACCCTTAAGGTGACATGCATGAAAACCTATGTGGGGTCGACATTCACTTAAGAAACATTTCTTCGCAACATCAAACCCAATAAATAACCTCCTAACCTAGGGAACGGGTGGATTAGGCCCTGGTTGATACTCTATCATTTCCACACATCCCAGATTGCTTTTCTTCACTTCCTCACGATACTGGGGAAGACATTTAAAGGAGTCTCTGTGGTTGCCATATAACATCTCACATGCCTTGTTTCTTGCCCTCAACAGTAGATGTCTTATCGGTTGGACTCCAAATGTCAAAAAGAAGTCTTCCAACACCTTGTTTGACACTTTCCGGTCAGCACTCAAGAGACTCATAATCCTTTTCGCTATATAATTTTTTGTCACCTTCACACAACCTACTTGCTTCTCGAGCTTCCGAACAAAAAAAGTGAGTATGTTGGTCAATGTAGAACTATGAAGCCTTCATTCGCAACTTGGATCCTTGCATCGAACTGTGACCCGGAGCTTCTCATTCTTAATTGTACAGTACTAAAACCCTACCTGCAAAGATAATTTAAGAAACGCTTGCTTTAAATCTTGATGCGACTGAAATAGCATACCCTTCTTCAAAGCAACTTTATCACCTTTGACTTTCTCAAACTCCTCTCTATTCAAGCATTTTCTAAGTGGATGAAATCCATCGCCACTGACAGACCCATCCTCTAACTCCTCTTCCACATCAGCATCCGCACTTTCCATATCTTCAGAATCAATCTCTGAACCTTCTTCAGTGTAATGTTTTACCCATTCTGCCTCTTGTTCCAATATGTCATTATCTTCGGTTTCATTAACATAATTTGTTCCATCACTGTTGTCGTACGACCCTTCCAAGTCCAACTCTGCACCAGCCTCCAAATATTTTTCTTTCATCCCCTCATGTTTGCTGCATTCTCCCATGCCAACAACAAAACTAGCAACATCACCGGTGAGGTCCACAACCTCACCAAACACTTCCACAACTTTGTCATCCTCACAAGCCTTAAACATATTCATCAAATCTGCCTCATAGCGTAAAAAAGATATTCTCCAACGGAGGACCTAATACGTGAATCTCAATTCCATCTTCTTCCATGCCTCCGGATCAGCGAAGAAAAATTCAGTAAAATCAGACTTTAACACAACGTGCAAACAATGATCAGGATCAATGCCATCCAATACCTTCGACCTATCAGCATTCCGAAGTGTAATCGTATACATATCATCCTCATTTGGCATATTTTCAACGTAGACTATATCAATTCATATGGGAAAACGTAAATACAACAACTCAATCACATTATCCAAAATAAAGATACAAAAATAAAGTAACTCCCTCACACAGACCAAAATAAATCCATACAAAGAAAATAACATTACAACCATTGACACAATTCCAAAAAATAATAATAAGTGACGGCCAATGTTCTGACAATAAAGAAAACAAAACCCTAACACATCTATTTTAGGATTTTATAATCAACAACTAAACACCCTACACAACCCTTACACAAGCAAACGAAACATACCCTAGAATCTCTATAAGCTCAGAAATCACAAGAAAACATGCAACCAACTCCATTTCGCCGATTTTACCCCTAAATCTTAAACGAGGAATACAACCAACTCAATAAGGGAAATCAGAGGGAAAGAATGACCCAAGATCAAGGAGTTATGGGCGAGTTCTTACCATTTTGGATGAACCCTATTTTACGAGGTGACAAAAGCTCTTCAACTCCGTTTCCAGTAATCCGACTGCGACTCTTCATCTGAGATACAGAAAAATGGTGACAACACCGGGATCCTTCCGATGGTGGCATCGAGCGGTGGGGAGAGGCGACGGGTCTAGGGTTGCGTGCATTTGAGGGAGGAAGACGAGAGGTTTGAGTGGGAAGAAAGAGAGTTTAAAGAAGAAAATAGGAAGAAATAGGAGAGGAAAAACTAAAAGGTTGTGATATCTTTTCATGTTTTAGTATTTTTTCTTTTTTTGACAAAGGAAAAATAGTCTTTTCAAAAAAATCAGGCAATCAACCGGTTAACTAAAAAGTTAGTGGAGTCAAAGGTTATTTTGGCACTTTCTGAGATTGCAGGGTTTCAGCCTAAAGTCAAAGTCATTTTAGCACTTAACTCAATGAAATAGGTCGTGCAGGTTGAATTGAAATAAATAAAAGGTATTAGATTGGATGAATGTAAATAATCTAAGATCTGTTAAGGAAATAAGTCAAAAATAAATTTATCATCCCAAAATAAAAAGTGAGTCATTATACGATCACTGAAGAGAGTACATTTTATTTTTATTAAAGAGAGTAAACTAGCGGTAAGTTTTGATCGACCCTAAGAAGTTGTGTTTGATAGAGATTATATAGCTAAGGATGAGTATGTGTCTGTTGTATACCTAGCCGATAAGCTATAAGTTGCTGGTCTTCAGGCCCAACTCAATGTTCAACCAAGAATAAACGAAGGCGGAATGTACAACGTCCAGCCTAATCTCCATGTTAACTATGAACCTTTACAGGCAGAGCCATGTTCAAAAGGACTCAGCTATGGACCAAGAAAGATGGAGCCACAATTACAATCGCCTATAAATACAAAGCGAGCAACACGAACTCAGGTAAGTGAGACTAAACTGAGATTCTAGTTCTTCGAAGGAAAAACTGACTTGATCTCGGAGTGTATTTCCCGGAATTGTTCCAAGATTTGTTTTACAAGAGGAGACATTTTTCACGGTGAACAACTGTTACTTTGCTTGGTCGGGATTACCACATCATTTGGCGCCGTTTGTGGGGTTCAAAGTCCTTCAAGTAAACAATGGTGTTCACTAGAAGTGAGAAAATCCAGAACCGCCAGACACAAGAACAAACAGCTGGAAGCAATAGAAGCAAACGTCCTAGCCAAGATAAAGCATATGCCCCTAGTAGAGAAAAAACACTGTGAGGAAGATACGAAGGATGATGAGGAGGAAGCAGAGTCTCCTAACACAAACCAAGAAAAATAAAGAAGAGCATTCATAGCATTCTTGGAAGCGAACAAAGAAAGCATGTACAATCAGTTCTCAACCACTCTCAAGCTGAAATCCCCAAAAATAAGTTTAAAAAACAAGTCAAGGGCATGAGAGCCTTAAGTACGAGGATGAGTTAAGGGATATTTTTGCAGACGAAGATGCAGATAAATCACCATTGGCACCGCATCTTCGTGATTTCAAGATGCCAAAGGACTTCAAGCTGTCTTTTCATGTTAAAATCTATGATGGGACCACAGTATCGAAAGAATTTCTCCATTCATATCACAATAGCTTGAGATTTCGTAATGTAGACATCAAGTTGGTGTGCAAAGCTTTCCCTATCTTCTTTTCGAGAACAACAGTTGCATGGTACGAAGACTTACCAAGTGGAAGCATTAAATCTTGGGCACAGTTGTTAGATTTTGTTTTTGGGGGTGCTTCTACAGAAGCATAAGTTCACCAAAACGATAGCATACCTAAACAACATAGCCCAACAAAGTGATGAACGTCTCGTGGAATATCATAATAGGTTGACATAGAAAATTTGCAAGTACGAGATCTGTCGTTCCAATTTTCATTGGATGCATTTACAGGGAGCATGCGATCAGGAGAACTTTATAAGGAACTCATAAAGAACATGCCCAAAAACCTAAAGGAATTGCAAATAATGATCGAACAATATGTGCAAAATGAAGGAAAAAACCCCAAGATAGAGCTGGAGTGAGGCGAGAAAAGAATAAGGGAGGATGCACAAAAAATGTAAAGAACCTCTGAAAAATCGCAAAAAAAATCTGGCAGGAGAACGGGGAGTTATTTCGTGAACCTGCACCAATGATAGCATCTCCAGAAAAGAGATTCATAGAATACTATTGTGCTTCCATAAGGACCATGGCCATGACATCGAATATTTGCAAAGATTTGACAACGCAAATAGAATATATTTTGAGGAATGTTTATTTTTGAGCCAATGCAAGATAGAAGAGGGGGAAAACCAATACAACAAAGCCAACAAACCAGGGAGCTGATAGCTAGGAACCAAACCCCGACCAACACACAGAGCGGGATCTGGAAAATGACAGCAGTGGTGGATTACGAAAAAGACATAACGAGTGAGGCTCCAGAAAGAGTAATCTTATCAATCCAGAAAGAGTCTCTATTGAATAGTTCCTAGAAAGTCAGGGCTAGTTATTCACCACCACAAAAGCTTGCTGACAAGAGATTTCGCTCGGACAAGACAATCACATTTAGAGAAGAGGATGCAGTTCCTAACGCTTCACCTCACAATGACCTAATGGCCATTTTTCGCTAAGATTGTAAATGCAACTGTTCATAGGGTGTTTGTGAATGATAGGAGTACAATTGAATTTTTATTTGTGCATTGCTTCGATAAGTTGGGGTTCAAGCGAACTGACTTTAAAAAGTACACATCCTCTCTCGTAGGATTTATGGGATGATGGGAGACACCTTTGGGCAACATACAGCTGCCCGTTACAATAGGTGAAAATGATAGAAACTGTACTATCATGTGTGATTATATGGTTATGGATGCACCAATTCCATTTAATGTCATCATCGGCATGCCTTGGATGAATACAACAAAGGTAAAATGGTCCTCGTAACACTTAGTAATGAAGTTCCTGACTCTGGAAGGAAACACAATGATAAGAGGAAACCAACAAACAGCTAGGCAATGTATGGTTATTATAATGAAAACATGAAAGAATATGGAGCAAACAAAAATGGTTAGCACTATCTGTAGTTAATGTCTCGCTCAAGCAATCAGATTCTCTAATATATTTGGGAGAAGAGACTGAAGTGGTCTGTTGGATAATGAAGACACCTCTAAGTGTGTCAAAATAGGAAAACATATTCTAAACCTTGAGAAAGAAAAGGTTATACAAATCCTGCGAAGTCACAAAAATACATTCGCATGGACTGTACAGAACATGGGAAGAGTTGACCTGCAATCGCTACCCATTTTCTATATATCAGTGACTCGGTCAAACCAATCAAGAAAAAAAAACTAAGGGCATCGAAGAGGAAGTAACAACATTACTCCAGGCTGGAATTTTGAAGGAGGTAATCTATCTGAAATGGTTAGAAAATCCAGAAATGGTAAAGAAGGCAGACCCGGGTTGGAGAATGTGCATAGGCTTCACTGATCTAAATAAGGCATGCCCAAATAGGACGAAATGTGGAAGCATATGTTGATAACTTGGTGATCAAAAGTAAAATGGCATGCAACCTCGGGCAAGACTTGAAGGAAACCTTGGATACACTAAGTGTGATTGGCATGAAGGTTAATATCAAGAAATGCATAATTAGATTAGGCGCACGAAAATTCTCGAAAATTCTTCGGATACAAGGTGTCCTCCAAGGGGATTGAAGCTAACCTAGGAAAAATACAAGTGATAGTTAACCTACCTCAGCCACGAACAGTTAAGGAAGTACAGATATTAATGGGATCGTTGGCATCGCTTAGTAGGTCTGTTAAAAGGTACCTGAGAAACACTTCTCACTCTTTGAAGTATTGAAGAAGGCCAAAAAGTTTAGCTGGAGAAATGAAAGTCAAAATGCATATGAGTCCTTAAAGGAGCAGCTTCAGGCATTACCAACACTAAAGTCACCAATCCCTGGAGAAACCCTATATCTGTACCTGGAGGTTTCAACGAACATAATATGCTTAGGTTTGGTGCGTAAAAAATTCCAAAAATAAGTACCAGTGTACTATATTAGTAGAATTCTACAAACTGCAGAGATGACGTACTTTCCAGTTGAAAGGTTGGTGTATTTAGCAAGGAGACTGCGGACCTATTTCCAAGTTCATGGGATCTTCGTCTATATAGATGATCCAATCAAGAATATCTTGAGTAAGCCGGAATTATCTGGTAGAATGACCAAGTGTGCTCTTGAATTGGGACAATATAAGATCCAGGTTCAACTGCGAACTGTAATTAAAGGACAAACCTTAGCAGATTTCATTAAAGAAATGACAACTGCAGATGCACAAGAGGATAATACGCAACAAAATATTTGGATTGACAAGGGAAAATCCAAGTGTGTTGACACTGTGTGGAATTTGTTCATTGATGGAGCGTCTAGCAAAGAAGGTTGCGGCGCAAAACTACTACTAGTCGATCCAGAAAAAGGAGAGCACAAATATTCACTTCTATTCGACACACTAATAATGAGGCTGAATATGAGGCTTTAATAAGTGGCTTAGATCTTACAATCATAATGAAGGTCAAAAGCATTAGGGCCTTCAGTGATTATCAGATAGTGGTCCAGCAAGTGTGGGGAGGTTATGAAGTGCGAGAAGAGGGGTTGATAAAGTATTTAGAGAGAGTTTGCTAGCTTAATTCCTAGCTTCAATACTTCGATATTCAACATGTACCAAGGGTTAAAAACACAAAGGCAGACGCCTTGAGCAAATTAGCGACAGCTGGATTTGATTCATAGGTCGGACACAAGGATGTGAAAGTGGAGGTCATCCTAGTCAGAAGTACGGTGATAACAACTGTAACAACGGTACCGACTAAACAAATAAACTAGATGACACCACTAATAGATTACTTTTCAAGTGGAAAGTTGCTAGCAGACAAGATACAAGCTAGAAAATTGGAATTTCTATCTCCAAACTATGTCTATGAAGAAGGAATCTTATACAAAAAGGTTTCTTGACTCCATGGATAAATTGTATAAGACTAACGCAAACAGGGTAATTCTTAAAAGAAGTGTATGAAGAATTGTGTGGAACGCATCAAGGGTCCAGAACAATTGCGAATAAGAAAATTCGAGCAGGTTATTATTGGCTAAGTATGTTCAACGTTGCGTACAACTTTGTGGTAAGGTGTAAAAGTTGTCAGATCGATACCCCCAATATTGCATAAACCACATGTTTCTTTAACAGGAATATATGGAGCTTGGCCATTCGATAAATGGGGTATCAATCTAGTAGATTCTTTTCCAAAGGGTGCTGGCAATGAAAGATTTTTAACAGTGGCAATTGACTACTTCACCAAATGGGTAAAAGCAAGGCCATTGGGAAGAGTCACAGAAGAAGTAGCAAGAAAGTTCATCTGTAAGAATATAGTTTGTCACTTCGGGGTGACAATAACTATCGTCAGAGATAATGGTACGCGATTCACAAGTGGAACCTTTATTGAGTGGTGCTTGATGTTTGGAATTACATAGAAGTTCACATCCACCCTCAAGCAAATGGACAGGTGGAAGTAACCAGTGGGAAAATAGTTTAGAGTATCCAAAAAAATTGGAAGGTAAGCGAACTGGTTGGGTGACCGATATTCCCAATACCCTGTGGTCGTACAGAACAACAATTTGACAACCAACTTGAGAAACACCAAATAGTCTAGTCTATGGTAATGAGGCAGTAATGCCAGTGGAAATCGATAACTCAAGCCTTCGAGTAGAAGAATACAATGAGGGCGATAATTCCAAAATTATGAGGTTGGTTCTAGATGAACTCGAAGAGAAAAAGACAACGGGCAATGATCATGGAGGCAAAGTACAAAGAGAAGATGGCCAGAGCATACTATCAAAAAGTCAAATAAATGCAATTGTGAATTGGTAATCTTGTGCTATGGAAGAACGAAGCAAGACTGGCAGAGGAAAAAGGAAACCTAAGCCCAAAATGGGAAGGCATGTACAAGATAGTGAAAGCGCATCGATCGAAATGCTATGAGTTAGAAAGAGTGGATGGCAGCAGCATCCCCAATACTAAGCATGTGATCAACTTAAGAAATTTTTATGTCTAGATCCAAAGTGGATGATAGGAAAAATCCAGATTGTATAGGAGCCATGAGATGACCATTGGTGATGTTCGTATCTTTGTTTAGATTCGAAACCGATATTATCGCAGCCGCATATTATAATCGAAAAGCGTCTTTTGAGGCAAATTACTTTCCATGTCCTTTACTTATATTAACTTTTCAATTTTTCAAGCTATAGATCTTGTAACTATGCGACCTTACTTTTGCAAGCCACAGATCTTGCACAAGGGCAGACATGCCGACAAAAATAGGGACGTAAGTAAGCAATAGATCTTGCAGATTGCACAATGCAAGCTCTTGAGTTCACAAGCTATAGATCTTGGAACTTCATAAACTTAACTAAGAAAGCCATATATCTTGCAAAAAGGTTGATATGCCTACAAAAATAGTGACAAAAGCCAGCAATAGATCTTGCAAATTTGCCCAATACAAACTCTTAATTTTGCAAGCTATAGATCTTGCAAAAAAGGGCACATATGGCAGTAGTATCAGCGATGGAAGCAAGCAATAAACTATAAAACTTTGAATGGTAAAGGTTTAAACACTTAATCACGAAAGTAATAGACCTCTTAGATAAATAGACAAACGAACAAGGGTAAGTGCAAAAGGCATAACACTTTTATGTTGATCGTTAACACTATAACATAGAAGTACTACTTGAAACATTCCAGAAAAAAAACTAGTACATCAAATTGAAGAAAAAAACTATATGCGCCTTATGCGCAAGATGATCCAGAAGATGAAGAACCGCCACACCAACGAGATAACTCAGCCCAGTAATGAGATTGCTCAACCAAACAACGAGATTTCTCAGTCTTACGCTCATCATCTAAGATATTGTCATACTGCCATTTCATGTACAAGTAGGCAGGATGCCGCGTTAAAATCCTTTGTTCCATATGACCGAGATACCTATCGTAGTACACCTTAAAATCAGTTATAGGGCCAAATTCCTCGCGGTAAAAATGCATACTCATAACATCAATAGTTACTTGATAACTCTTATTCATAGCTATCAAATTTTGAACTTCGTCTTCTAGTCGACGAATAGGATACCTAAAAGACTCAAATAAATTAATCCTCTGCCCGGCGATATTCAGTAGAACTACGAGATAATGATAGAAGAGCCTGGAGCTTATCTTTGTAATCAACACAAGCTTATTCAAGCTGGTAGACACATGACTCAAGATGATTAAACTAAGTACGAAGGTAACCATTCTCACTATGAAGCTGAGTGTTGATAGCAAATTGTTCATCAAATCTATTTTTTCCCCCAGCTGAAGAAGAAGAAGAAAGGTGATCACACTCATTTTGCTTCTTTTTTTTCAATCGATCAAATAAACCGTCGATGCGAGAACATTGATCAGCTTCACGGGCCTTTGCATGTAGCAGAATTCTTAGCCTCCTCTTGCTGACCAAGCATTCTAACCATACCCAAATGTTGGCGTTGAATATGGTTGTTTTGTTCAGCACAAAATTCTTTCAACTCACTGATGGCATCTTGGGTATCCTTTAAATTTTTCTTCCATTCAACTTCAAGGTAATTGATATTGAGTAATACTTCAAGCGAATACATAGCGATACCGCCCATTTTTGGACACGGCTAGGAAGATTGAGTGAACGTATGTATATGCCGATAGATTCAAGATCGACTAAACTACAAGCTATATCCTTGTCCAAAGATTCAATGTTATAGCCTTCAAGTACAAACTTGCTACAAGGGTATGTTGTGGAAGAAGCTGGAGATGCTGAGGAAGAAGAATGTTGTCACCCAAGTCATAATGGAATGGTTTCTAAATTAGAAAAGCGATCAGCAGAAATAAGCTCAAGATATTCCATGGATGGAGACTGAGCAGCTTAGCATAGCCTAATGGGACACTATGAATGAGAAGACATAAACCCAGAACGATCATAAAAATGAACATTAGATCCCAAACAGTTGAGATGTTTTAAAAACTTATGATAAACTAAAATATCAAAACCTTGCATATAAATAAATACGATGAGAACTTGAAAAATTATAAAGGTAATCCAAAATTAATACCCAAAATAATACAAACAGATAAATATGCATCAGAATATTGTTATGAATTGCAAATAATTTTTAAAAAAAATCCATAGTACTAAGATCCATTAACATTAGAAGGGGAGGTAGATGAATGTTGGAAAATGACAGTAGAGTCCTTCTTATTCGCATATTGGGTGGAGACATCAATGTTTGCATTGGCCTCAGTGTTGGAATTGGCATCTGGATTATGAGGAAATCTAGGAACCCAAGAACCGAATGGAAGGCCTTCGAAATAATCAACTTCATAGTTCTTCAGCTCAGCGACAGAGGTCAAGGAAACAAGACTAGCGAGGTGGGACAACAAGGCATAAGGATAACCATCATCAAAAATGCTACTAGTGAATCATTTGTTACGTATAGCCTTCTGTTGCTCTAACACTTTCTTAGACTTAGACAGCTTAGGAAGTTTATGAGCCTTCATAGTAGAGTCATTCCTCGCAGTTCAACCAGAGCCTCGAGTACCCAACGTTGCAAGCTGAAGTGGAAATTTATCCAAACAAATTGCAGAAAGACTTTGTCTTCACAAGCCGATAAATAAGAACCTGAGCGTACTCAGGTGAAGCAGGACCATTTGTCCACGTCTTCTTCAACTCGGAACGCAGTTTGTATGCTTCCCTCTCATCAGCCAAGGCACGCTCTTCAGAAGCTTCAAGAGAGAGATTCAAAGTGGTGCACTTCGCTTCGGTGGCCTGCCATTTTTCTAGGAGCGAACTATCTCCCTTAGCAAACTTGACAACTCATTCGCTGACGAGCCAAAGACTCTCACCAACCTTATTTTCAAACATACGCAAACAAATAAACAATTAGACATTGTAATAAAGAAGCACCAAATTAAATCGCATATAATCCTTAAAGAACATACCACAGTCATTGTCTCATGGAGTGACAGTTTAGATAGAGTAGTAGGAATAGTTCCTTCTACCATTAAGTTATGACTTTGTGGTAGAATTTTAGGTTAAGAATGATTAATACACCCCATTTTCGTAGGAGGCTCCAAAGCATTTGAGGATCCACCTGTTCAATCCTTTTTCCTTCTTCTTTGGGAGGTTTCATTGGTGTTGCGACCGGCTACCTCCCCACTTTCTTTAGCTATAGCCTCATAATATATTAGTTGAGAGTTTTCTTCGATAGCATTCTCCTAGGAGACAATAGTTTCAGTGTTGTCATTGGTGTGGGTAGCCATAGCTTCTGGCTTCTCATTTTCATCATCAGAGAAAAAGGTTCTCTTAAAGGAGCACCTAGTTAAATACATATCTACAATTCATTGTATAGAACTGGGAGGTCATCGTCGTACCTCTCAAAGATGCTATTTTAAAGCCTTTTTGCTTACTAAATACAATTAAGTAGATGGTATGGCAAGTCGGGATCGTCCACAGAGACAGGGGATATTAAGTGTTTGCTTATAAAATGGTGAAAACTACGCTAGATACATAGATACACACACACATATATATATAAGCACATAAAGGGTGGGTTATATTTGGTTTTCTAAATTAACAATTTAAAGACGAGTTAAACTACCAAAGCATACGATTACTAAAACGGGATTAAACAAG